>PISX010010565.1:0-69604 GCA_004024625.1 Mellivora capensis
CACGTGCACCCGAATGTTTATAGCAGCAATGTCTACAATAGCCAAACTATGGAAAGAGCCTAGATGTCCATCAACAGATGAATGGATAAAGAAGATGTGGTATATATACACGATGGAATACTATGCAGCCATCAAAAGAAATGAAATCTTGCCATTCACAACGATGTGGATGGAACTAGAGGGTATCATGCTTAGTGAAGTAAGTCAATCAGAGAAAGACAACTATCATATGATCTCCCTGATATGAGGAAGTGGAGAGGCAACATGGGGGAGTAGGGGGGCAGAAAAAGAAGAAAAGAAGCAAGATGGGATTGGGAGGGAGACAAACCATAAGTGACTCTTAATCTCACAAAACAAACTGAAGGTTGCTGGGGGGAGGGGGGAGGGAGAGGTGGGTGGGGTAATGGACATTGGGGAGGGTATGTGCTGTGGTTAGTGCTGTGAAGTGTGTAAACCTGGAGATTCACTGACATGTACCCCTGGGGATAAAAATATGTTTATATAAAAGATTTTATTTGAGAGACAGAGTGAGCAAGAGAGAGAGCACATGAGCAGGGGCAAGGGCAGAGGGAGAGGGAGAAGCAGGCCCCCTGCAGGGAGCCCAGTGTGGGGCTAGATCCCAGGAGCCTGGGATCATGACCTGAGCCAAAAGAAGACGCTTAACTGACTGAGCAACCCGGGCCACCCAGGGATTAGTGTCTTAAAGCACAAACCAGAAGATTGAAACAACTGACATTTAAAGGAATGTATTTCAATAAAAACCTTATAAATATAGAAAAACAACCAAGACCAAGAAAGGATATTTGAAATACCTATCTGAAAAATTAGTATACAGAGTATATGCAGAGCATGTACAAATGAAACAGAACAAAATCAAACAACCAAAGAAAAAGCAGTCAAAAATTAGAGCCAGGCAATTCAAATAAGAGGAATACTCAAAATAAAATAAACATATGAAAATATACTCAATTTCACTACCAGGGAAATACAACATGGTTCATGAAAAGTGCATGTTATGAAGGGATGTGTGTATGCACTTTTCTGTGCATGTCCTTTGTTATTATTATTTGCCCCTGTATATTTTTGTTTATCCTTTATTATTTTAGTAACAGCTTTATTGAGATATAATTCACGTGCAATCAAATACACTATGTTAAAGTGTGCAATGCAGTGAGTTTTAGTATGCTAACAGAGTTGTGCAAACATCGTCACTATCTAATTTTAGAATATTTTTAGCACCCCAGAAAGAAATCCCACACCCACTAGTAGTCAGACCCTATCTTTCTGCCACCCTCAGCCCATGGCAACCACTGAACTAGTTACTTTCTGTACAAATTTGCCTATTCTGGACATCACATATAAATAAAATCACACATTATGTAACCTTTTGTATCTGACTTTTTCACATTGCAAAGTGTATTCAGTTTTGTAGCATGTATCGTTACTTCATTCCTTTTTATTACCAACGGATATTTGATTTATGGATGTGCCACATTTTATTGATCTGCTTATCAGTTGATGGACATTTGTCTAGTTTCCAATATTAAAAATTTATCTTTAATTTTTTTCAAAAAATGTCCCTGGATTAAAAGCTGCTCTCAGTGACCAAGTTCTGAGTCAAGTCAAATAAAAATAAACTCTGTAAAAAAATAAATAAATAAGAAATAAAAAATAAACTCTGGGACTGGTGTTTTCAGAGATCTTCCAGACAGGTCAAATAATTACAGTCAATACCACAGAAATAAAAAGTATCATAAGGACTAGTATGAATAATTATACACCAACAGATTGGGTAACCTAGAAGAAATGGATAAATTCCTGGAAACATACGATGCACCAAGACTGAATTACAAAGAAGTAGAAAACTAACGGAAAAATAATGAATAAAGAGATTAAATTAGTAATCAAAAATTTCCCAGCAAAGAAAAATCCAAGACCAGATTCCTTCAGTGATGAATTCTATTTACCAAATATATATCAATCCTTCTCAAACTCTTCCCCAAAACTGAAGATTAAGGAACACTCCCAGACTTATTTTACAAGGCCAGAATTACCCTCATACCAAAGCCAGACAAGTACACTATAAGAAAATAAAATTATAGACCAATAAACCTGATGGACACAGACGCAAGAATTCTCCACAAAAACACTAGCAAACTGAATTCAATAGCACATTAAAAGGAACACACACCATGATCACGTGAAATTTATCCAAGGGATGCAAGAATGATTCAATATATACACATCGATAAATATGATATGTCATATTAACAGAATGAAAGGTAAAAGTTATATGATCATCTCAAAAGACACAGAAAAAATTACTTGACAAAATTCAACATCCTTCCATGATAAAAAATCTCAAATTAGGTATAGGAAGAGATGTACCTCAACAAAATAAAGGCATATATGAGAAGCCCACAGCTAACATCATATTCAAAAGCAGAAAGCTTTTCCTATAAGATCAGGAATGAGATCAGGGTGCCCATTTTCACCACTTCTACTCAACATAGTACTGGAAGCCCTAGTCAGAGCAATTAGGCAAGAAAAAAAAAATACATCCAAATCAGAAAGGAAGAAGTAAAATTATCTCTGTTTTCAGGTGACATAATCTTCTCCATAGAAATGCAAAAGAGACCCCTAAAAATTTTTAATATTAATAAAGGAATTCAGTGAAGTTCATGATAAAAATCAAATTACAAAAATTAGTAGCAGTTCTATATACTAGCAACAAACTATCTGAAAAACAAATTAAGAAAATTCCATTTAGGGACGCCTGGGTGGCTCAGTTGGTTGGACGACTGCCTTCGGCTCAGGTCATGATCCCAGAGTTCCGGGATCGAGTCCTACATCGGGCTCCCAGCTCCACGGGGAGTCTGCTTCTCCCTCTGACCTTCTTGCTCATTCTCTCTCTCAAATAAATAAATAAAATCTTAAAAAAAAAAGAAAATTCCATTTATAATAGCACCAAAAAGAATAAAATACTTAGGAATACATTTAACCAAGGAGGAGAAAGATTTGCACACTGAAACTATAAAACATTAGTGAAAGAAATTGCAGAAGATACAAATAAATAGAAAAAATATTCCACATTCATGCACTGGAAGAATTAATATTGTTAAAATGTCCATTCTACCCAAACTGATCTATAGACTCACCACAATCCCTATCAAAATTCTAATGGTATTTCTCACAGAGATAGAAAAAGCAATCCTAAAATTCATATGGAACCATAAAAGATCCAAAATTGCCAGAGCAATTTTGAGAAAGAACAAAACTGGAGGTCTTACACTTACTGATTTCAAATTATACTACAAAGCTACACTAATCAGAACAATATGAAAATAGACATATGGACATAAAATAGGACATATGGCATAAAAATAGACATATGGACCAGTGGAACAAAATAGAAAGCCCAGAAATAAACTCATGTATATACCATCAACTAATCTATGACAAGGGCACAAGAATATACGATAGGAAAAGCATAGTTTCTTCAACAAATGGTGTTGAACTCACTGAATATCTACATGAAAAATAATGAAAATGGACCCTTATCTTACACCATACATACACACAAAAAACTCTAAAATTGATTAAAGATTTAAATGTAAGCCCAGAAGCCTGAAAGAAAACCCAGTGTAAAAGCTTCTCAACATTGGTCTTGGCAATAATTTTTTTGGATTTGACACCAAAAACATAAGCAACAAAAGTGAAAACAAGCAGGACCACATCAAACTTAAAGCTTCTGCACAGCAAACTAGCAACAACATGAAAAGGCAACTTCTGGAACAGGAGAAAACATTTGCAAACCATATATCCGACAAGAGATTAATATCCAAAATATGCACCAATTCGATACAACTCAATAGCCAAAAAAACAAACCACCAGATAAAAGTAGACGAAAAACCTGAATGGACATTTTTCCAAAGGGGACATACAAATGGCCATCGGGTATATGAAAAGATGATCAATATCACTAATCATCAGGGAAATGCAAATAAAAAACACAGTGAGATATTACCTCATAGCTGTTAGGACAGCAATTATCAAAATGTCAAGAGATAAAAAGTTTTGACAAGCGTGTCACACCCCATTGGTGTGAATGTTAATTAGTGAAATCATTATAGAAAACTGTATTGAGGTTCCTTAAAAAATTAAAAGCAGAACTACCATATGATCCAGCAATCCCCCTTCTGAGTATAGAGGAAATATCTGCACTCCTAGGTTTATTGCAGCATTACTCACAGTAGCCAAGATATATAAATAACTTGTCTGTTGACAGATTAATGGATAAAGAAAATGTGGTATATTTTCTTTATATACCACATTACTTAAGTACCACATTTTCCTTATCCATTAATCTGTCAATGGACACTTAAGGTGTTTGTAGATAGTTTATATATATAAAATGTTTATATATAATGTATATGATATATAACAATATATACACATATATAATGGAATATTATTCAGTCTTAAATAAGAAAGAAATTCTGCTATTTGCAACAACATGGATTAACATTGAAGTCATTATATTAAGTGAAATAAGCTAGAGACAGAAAAACAAATATCACACAGTCTCATTTATATATGAAGTGATTTTTTTTTTAATTGAACTCATTGTAACAGAGTAGAATAGTGGTTACCAGAGACTGGAGGGGAAATATTGACCAAAGTATACAAACTCTCACTTGTAAGATGAATAGATTCTGGAAATTAATATACAGCATGGTGAATATAGCCAATGATGTGTTTCACTCTTGAAATTTGCTAAGGAGTAGATCTCAAGTGTCCTTAGAACAAAAACGATAGCTCTGTGACATGATACATATATTAATCAGCTTTATTGTGATGATTATTTCACAAGTATACATACACCAAAATATCACATTGTGTACTTAAATATACACAATTTTTATTTGTTAATCATATTTCAATAAAGCTGGATAAATAAATTCTGTAAAATGAGAAGAAAAGCCATATATAAGGCAGACTTCATTAAAATCCACATTACTCGGCCAAAATTCAGTCTCAGTAACAGGTTCTCTCTGTTGGCGGCTTAGGTCCATTCTAGCCTGGCACCCCTAGGTGACCTTGGCCTGCAAAGGTAAAATTCAAAGCTTTAGCTGATGTTGTAAATGTAATTCCCATTCCCAATGAGATAAAGTGTTATAGACTGAATGTTTGTGTCCCTCAAACATTCACATGTTGAAGCCTAATCCCCAGGGTAATAGCATTGGAGATGGGGCCATTTGAGAAGTAAGTAGGTCATGAGTGCGGAGTCCTCATTATTGGGATCAGTGTTCTTATAAGAAGATACATGGGAGAGCTTGCTTCCTCTCTCTCTGTTCCTCACCATGTGAAGATATCAGAAGACAGCCAGCCACAAACCAGAAGTGGGCCCTCACCAAACACCAGATCTGCCAACACCTTGATTTTGGACTTCCCAGGCTGCGGAACTATGAAAAATAACTGTTGCAGAAGCTATTTTTGTTAGAGCAGCCCCAAATGATTAAGATAGCAAACTTTCATCAGTTCTGGAGTATAGCTATTCCTCACTCTAAACACTTGTCAAGAAAGTTTATTTGAAAGGGACATACTGTGAAACCTACCCAAACATATAAATCAGAACAACTCTCTGCACCATGGAGCAAGGACCACTCTATAGAAATGGAAAACTCCGCATGGCCTAGCCTTGATTGTTATGGCATCATTTGGTGTCAAATGACCAATTATTAAGAGCCAAACCTGTTTTGTACCCTTGTACACTATCATCATACAGAACATGTAGCAGTAAGAATAGCCTGGCCTTGGCAAAATTGGGAGTGACATTTGGAAATATGAATGCTGGGGTTGTGGTATTCTTTTGAGGTAGTTACCCTGTTCTGGCCTGCCATGAAAAGAAAACATTCCTTAGGGTAAGAGCTAGGTTTGCCTCAAAGGAAAAGCTATTCCTGATGTCAATCACACAGGTTCCAGGTGAGTAAAGAAAAGAACTCTGCTTCTCCTCATCTGAATTTTTATTGTATTTCCAGGCAAGAAGTATCCAAGACACAATCTGACATTTGAAAAAAGTTCTGGAGCCAGGTCAGAAGTAAGAGCTCTTCTTCTTAGGGTTCCCTGAAAGAAGGGACATATTGATGAACTGAATAATAATGGAAATGACATCTATGGAAACCTATGAACTTGCTACATGCTGATGCAAGTGACAGGTTCCAACAAACCTATGAGATAAGTACTGTGTTACCTTCATATGACTAATAGAAATGATTCATGAAGAGATTAAATCAACTGTCCCAAGTCACAAAGCTCATAAAGATTAGAGTTGGGGATAGAATCCAGACAGATGGGCCTTAGAAATTGTGATAATTCACCATGACATTGTACTTATTTTCGTAGAGTAAGCTATTCCATGACATTCGGGTTTTCTGGCTTCACGACACTCTATTTTTATTTCCCTTTTGTTACTCTAGGGTCATAAGTAAAGTCGTGCTTTGTTCTGCCAAGCCAGGTTGAATCAGATGACTGAAAGGGGAATGGGATCGCACTGCCTACACAAGGGCAGCAGCGATGGTCAGTGAGAGATGCCAAGGAGAAATGAAAAACTCAGAAAGATTTTTAGGAAGTTCTCCTCTTTTTTCGGCAAATGTAGTGGTCCTGAGGAAGGGTGGTTTTATTTATAGAATTTTTATCTCTACAGTCAGTGCCTTGAAACATCTCCTCTAAGAATCCAATATCTACCTGTTAAAATAGGCCTGATATATTTATTCAGACTAAGATTTTAGTGATGGACTTTTATACCATTTTTAAAAAGGGCCAAAGATGGGGAAGGCACAATACTACACTTAAAGAAATGAATCTTTGGAGTTCAGATAAAGAGACTGTAACTGACCCCTCAGATCATACCTCTTAGGCACCAGACTGCAGTCCTATGGGTGAGGCTATCTCTTAGTGCAGGAAACCCTGCAAATCTAGGAGAAAGGAAGGCTTCCGATGACATATGCAATACTGTGAATTACAAATGCTTCCACAATGGTGGAACAAATCTTAATATTATGATCAAAAGGGACTTGTCTATTCAACAGAAGTTATTAACCAAATGCATGTCCCCAGATCACTTGGAATGCTTTTGCAAATACACATGTATTGAGGGTCCAGTTCATCGATTCATTGTTGATTATATAACCATACTGAAGAGTGTGGATTATCAGATTTTGACCTAGATGGAAGTCACTAGTTCTGTGCCATAGGGCTTTGAAAATTGTTTGTCACAGTCATTATTAATATGCTCTAATAAAGCCTCAGAGTCTCAGGTTTCCTTGAACAGTGTCCAATTCTGCTTTCTCTGAATATAATTTGCAGCAATATTTTCTATTATGATATGCACATCACAATTAACTGTGATAAGTTTTTAGGAGGCACGTGTTCGGGGATTCTCAGTAGCAATAATATTTTTGAAAACTCCAACAATGATTCTAATGCATGCCCCACAATTGGAAATAAGTTCATTATCACAAAATTTCATATGCACTCTTTATCAGGCATTACCATTTGAGTTTATTTTGTATATGGTATTAAAAAACAGGTCCAGTTTCATTCTTTTAGCTGTCCAAATTTCCCAACACCATGTACTGAAGAGACTGTCTGTTCCCCATTGTGTATCCATGTCTCCTTTGTCATAGATTAATTGGCCATATGAGCATGGGTTTATTTCTGGGCTCTGTATCTGTTTCGTTGATCTATGTGTTTATTTATGTGTCAGCAGCATATGCTTTTGATTACTATAGCTTTATAGTATAGTTTGAAATCTGGAGTTGTGATACCTTCAGCTTTATTCTTCTTTCTTGAGATTGCTGTGACTATTAGGCGTCTTTTGTGGTTCCATACAAATTTTAAGATTATTTGTTCAAGTTCTGTGAAAAATGCTATTGGTATTTTGATGGGTATTGCATTGAATCTATATTGCATTGATATTAATTCTTCCAAACCATGGGTATGGTATACCTTCCCATTTATTTGTGTCTTCACTTTCTTTCATCAATGTTTTATGGTTTTCAGAATATAGATCTTTACTTCCTTAAATTTATTTCTAGGTATTTTATTCTTTCTGATGCAATTGTAAATGAGATTGTTTTCTTAATTTATCTTTCTTCTAGTATATTATTAGTATAGAGAAACACAACAGATTTCTGTATATTAATTTTGTATCCTATAATTTTACCTAATTCGTTTATAGTGTGAATAGTTTTTTGGTGCAGTCTTTAGGGTTTTCTATTTTTAGTATTATATCATCTACACATAGTGACAGTTTTAGTTCTTCCTTACCGATATGGATGCCTTTTATTTCTTTTTCTTACCAGATTGCTGTGGCTAGTAATATGTTCAATAAAAGTGGTGAGAGTGGGTATCATTGTCTTGTTTCTGATCTTCATTCTTCGTTTTCTAGTTCTTTTAGGTGTAAGTTTGGATTATTTATTTGAGATTTTTCTTGTTTCTTGAGGTAGGCTTCTATAGCTATAAGCTTCCTGCTTAAAATTGCTTTTGCTGTGTCCCAAAGATTTTGGAATGTTGTGTGTTCATTTTCATTTGTCTCAAGGTGTTTTTCTATTTTCTTTTTGATTTCTTTGTTGACTCATTGGTTGTTTAGTAGAATGTTGTTTAAGCCTCAATATGTTTGTGTTTTTTTCCAGTTTTTTACTTGTAATTGATTTCTAGTTTCATAGTGTTGTGGTATGCACCATATCATGATGCTTGATATGGTTTAAATCTTCTTAAATTTATTGAGACTTATTTTGTGGCCAAACATGATCTATCCTGGAGAATGTTCCATGTGCACTTGAGAAGACTATGTATTCTGCTGCTTATAGATAGAATGTTCTGTATACATCTGTTAGGTCCATCAGGTCTAATACATTATTCAAAGTCACTGTTTCTGTATTGATTTTCTGTCTGGATGGTCTATTCATTGATATAAGTGGGGTGTAAAATCCCCTACTATTTTTACATTCCTGGCGATTTCTCCCCTCATGTCTGTTAATATTTGCTTTATAGATTTAGGTGCCCTATATCATGAGCATAGATATTTATAATTATTATGTCCTCTTGTTGGATTGATCCCTTTATAACATGTAATGCCCTTCTTTGTCTTTTGTTATAGTCTTTGTTTTAAAATCCATTTTGTCTAATATAAGTATTTTTACCCCAGTTATTTTGTACTTCCATTTGTATGGAATATCTTCCTTCATCTCTTCACTTTCAGTCTGGATGTGTTTTTAGGTCTGAATTGAGTCTCTTATAGATAGCATATAAATGGTCTCCCTAAATTCCATTTGGTCATCTTGTGTCTTTTGATAGGAACATTTAGTCCACTTGCATTCAAAGTAATTATTGATAAATATGTACTTATGGCCATTTTGTTCATTGTTTTCTGGATGTTTTTATAGTTTTTCTCTGGTCCTTTCTTCTCCTCTTGTTCTCTTCCCTTGTGATTTGATGGCTTTCTTTAGTGCTATGCTTGGATCCCTTTCTCTTTATTTTTTTGTTTATCTAGCAAAGATTTTTGGTTTTTGGGTACCAAGGGGTTCATATGTAATACTCTATGTATATACCAGTCTCTTTTAAATCAATGGTCACTTAAGTTTAAATACACTGTAAAAGCACAACACTTTTACTCCCCCTTCAACATGTTATGTATTTGATGACTTATTTTACATCTTTTTATTTTGGACATCCCTTAACTAATTACTGTAGGTATAACTGATTTTACTACATTTGTCTTTTAACTTTCGTACCAATTTTATAAATGATTGATGTTCTAACTTTATTATATGTGTGCTTTTACTAGTAAATTTTTTCCATAATATTCTTATTTCAATGTATGACCTTTTCTGCTTAAAGAAGTCCTGTTAACATTTCTTGTAAGGCTGGCTTAGATAATGAATTCCTTCAATTTCTATTTGTCTGGGACATTCTTTATCTCTCCTTCAATTCTGAAAGATAACTTTCCCGTGTAGAGTATCTTTGGTTGTAGGTTTTTTTCCTTTCAGCCCTTCAAATCTATCATGCCACTACCATCTGTCTTGCAAAATTTCTGCTGAAAAATCAGCTGATGGTTTTATGGGGTTTTCCTCGTATATAACTTTTTTTTTCCTTTTGCTGCTTTTAAGATTCTCTCTTTATCTTTAATTTGTGACATTTTAATTATTGTGTGTCTTAAAGTGGACCTCTTTGTGTTCATTCTGTTTGGAGTTACCTTTGCTTCCTGGACCTGGCTATCTGTCTCCTTCCCCAGGGTAGAGAAGCTTTCAGCTATTATTTCATCAAATAAGTTTTCTGCCCTTTTTCTCTCTCCTCCCTCTGGGATTTCTATAATGCAAATGTTAACATGCGTGTTGTTGTCCCAGAGGTCCCTTCACCCATCCTCAGTATTTTTTTCTTTTTTCTTTTTTCTTTTTTCTTTTCAGCTTGGGTGATTTCTACGATCCTATCTTCCAGATCACTGATCCACTCTACTGCATCCTCAGATCTGCTGTTGAGTCCCTTTAGTATATTTTCCAGTTCAGTTGTTGTATCTTTCAGCTCTGATTGTTTCTGTTTTATATTTTCTCTTTGTCGAAGTTCTCACGAGTTCATCCACTCTTCTCTTATGTCTAGTGAGCATCTTTATAACAATTACTTTGAAATCTTTATTAGGTAAATTGCTTATTTCTGTTTCATTTCATTCTTAGGTTTTATCTTGTTTTGAATTCTATGTTTGGAACATATTCCTCTGTCTCTACATTTTATTTTACTTACTGTGTTTGTTTCAATGTGTTAGGTAGGTCAGCTACATCTCCTGGTCTTGAAGGTGGTGGACTCATGTAGAAAGAATTATGTGGGGCCCAGTAGCACAATCCCCCATAGTCACCAGAACCAGGTGCTCCAGTTGTGTCCCCTGTGTGTTCTGCATGCACCCTCCTGTTGTGAGTGGGCCACTGCTACAAGCATGCTAGTTGGTGGGGCTGGCCTCCAATCCAGCTGGCTAAGAGCCCTGGCTATAGCTGCTGTAGGCATGCTGGTGGGTGGGGCTAGCCCCTCACTACAGTGTGGCTGCCTGTGAATTCTGCAGGTACACTGCTGGGTGGGGCTGCCTCCCCCTTTTCCCTGGAGCAGTAGTAACTAATTTAGAGGGGTGTCAGGCCCAGCCAGGGCAGCCCAATGAGTGTGATGGCACAGTAGTCACTTTAAGGGAATGCCAATCCTGACCAAGTCTACCCACCAGGCGTGGCAAGACAGGAACCACTTTGGAAGGATACCTGCCAGGGCAAAACTCTCCTTCTGAAATTAATAACATACTATATGTTAATTAATTGAATTTAAATAAAATAAAGTTTAAAAAATAATAAAGTGTCCTAAGGGATTTAATAGTTCTCCAAAGACAATATAGAAAGGGCTGAAAAGAACATAAAAAAAAAAACCTCAATATCTCTAGTCATTTGTGAAATACAGATCAAAACCACAAAAAGATACCACTTCACCCCTACTAGAATGGCTATAATTAAAAGGGCGAAAAAAACAATAACAAGTGCTGATGAGGATGCAAAGCAAAGAGAACTCTTATACATTGCTGGTGGGAATGTAAAATAGTATAATTACTCTACAAGCTAGTTTGGTAATTTCTTAAAAGCTAAACATTCATATGTTCCAGCCACTCCACTCCTAGATATTTACCTGAGACATGAAAACTTACATTCACACACACACAAAAATTACATGAATATTTATAACATCTTTATTCATATTCACCAAAATTGAAAACATCCAAATGTCCTTCACATGGTGAATGGACTGACAGACTGGTATATCCAAACAATGGACTACTACTCACCAGTAAATAGTAGCAAATTACTGATCCACTCAAGGACAGGAATGAAAGTCAAATGCGCTATGCTAAGTGAAATAAACTGGACTCATGACGCTACATGTTGTAACCCTTTATATAACATTCTAGAAAAGAAAATACTATAGGGACACAGTGGTTAGTGTTGGGGAAAAGGCTTGATTATGAATGAGCTCCACAAGGGAATTTGATGGGTGGGTTATAGAACTGTTCTGTAGTTTGGTTGTGGTAGTAATAACATAATTTTATTTTATAATACTCACAGAACTTTACACAAAAAGAGAAAACTTTACCATACATGATTTTTAAAAAAATTTTTTAA
Organism: Mellivora capensis; assembly: GCA_004024625.1. Classification (NCBI taxonomy): domain Eukaryota; kingdom Metazoa; phylum Chordata; class Mammalia; order Carnivora; family Mustelidae; genus Mellivora; species Mellivora capensis. Next base: position 12,208 of record PISX010010565.1, read on the forward strand.
GGGATACTTAGGGACTGTAACAACAAACAGTAAAATATCAACCTATTTTTGAATCCTCATTTAAGCAATTACACAAAAATCATGAGTCATCAGGGGAAATTTGAATATATGCTAGATATTGCATGATTATTAAGGAATTGGTGCTACTTTTAAAAGTGTAATTATGGGGATGCCTGGGTGGCTCAGTTGGTTGGACGACTGCCTTCGGCTCAGGTCATGATCCCGGAGACCTGGGATCGAGTCCCGCATCGGGCTCCCAGCTCCACGGGGAGTCTGCTTCTCCCTCTGACCTTCTCCTCGCTCATGCTCTCTCACTGCCTCTCTCTCAAATAAATAAAATCTTTAAAAAAAAAGTGTAATTATGGGGGCGCCTGGGTGGCTCAATGGGTTAAAGCCTCTGCCTTCGACTCAGGTCATGATCCCAGGGTCCTGGGATCGAGCCCCACATCGGGCTCTCTGCTCCTCGGAGATCCTGCTTCCTCCTCTCTCTCCCTGCCTGCCTCTCTTGCCTGCTTGTGATCTCTGTCTGTCAAATAAATAAATAAAATCTTTTAAAAAAATAATAATGGAGGTATGGTGAGTGGGATCCAAATGAAACAAGATCGATTTTAAGATGATCATTAATGAAGCTTAGAATCAATACATGGGCATTTATTATAATAGCCCCTCTACTTTTGTATCTATTTGAATTGCTCCATAGTAAACAATTTTTTTTAGATTTTATTTATTTATTTTTGAGAGAATGTGTGTACAAGAGCTGGGAGGGGCAGAGGGAGAGAGAGAATCTCAAGCCGACTCTGTGCTTGATCTCATGACCCTGACCTGAGATCATGACCTGAGCTGAAATCAAGAGCCAGTTGCTTAATCAACTGAGCCACCCAGGAACCCCATAGCAGAAATATTTTTCAAAATTTTGTTCAGCTTGTTAAGTATATGTTAATGTGTTGAAAACAGGGATAAAGATAGAAATTGTTCTTGATAAAAAGATAAGCAGACTTACTTTAAAAAAAAATGAGAAACTGGGGCACATGGATGGCTCAGTCAGTTAAGCATCTGCCTTTGGATCAGGTCATGATCCCAGGGTCCTGGAATCGAGCCCCACATCAGTCGGGTTCTCTGCTCAGTGGGGAACCTGCTTCTCTCTCTCCCTCTGCTGCCCCCCTGCTTGTGCTCTCTTGCTCTCTGTCAGATTAATTAATTAACTAATTAATTAATAAAAGAACCAGTAGGAGCACCTGGGTGGCTCAGTCCACTAAGTGGCAGATGCTTGGCTTCAGCTCAGGTCATGATCTCCCAGTGCTGGCATTGAGCCCTGTGTGGGGCTTCCGCTCAGTGCAGAGTCTGCTTCAGATTCTCTCTCCCTCTCCCTCTGCCCCGCCCCTGCCACACTCTCAAACACATGCACTCAACCTCTCGTGCTCTCTAAAATAATTTTTTTTAATGAGAACCAGCAACTATATCCACATTTTGCTTGAGCTGATAATAGGTAAATAGTCAACATAAGTCTTTTTGCTGTGAAAGGAAGAGAGAAAAATCTTCCAGTGGAGAAAGAAGAAAAAGCAAATTATTATTGTGTAATAACACCTTGGCAAACTTAATTTGATTTCCTGCCTACAGGAAGAAGAACTAGGTAGCTGGTTGGGGGACAGAGGCTATAGAGAAATTTTCACTGGACAGCCTCTTGTGCCCTTTCAACTTTGAAATATAAGAAAGCATTATTTGTTCAAAATTAAATAAAATTTCAAAAATGAAGAACAAAAATAAGTCAGAGGCAGGAAGCATCACAATGAAATAAACTAAATATGCTGATGTCCTCATCTTATATAGAATATAATAGAAAACTTTGTATTCTTAAAATTAACATTTAAGAATTATAGATACAGGGGCGCCTGGGTGGCTCTGTCATTAAGCATCTGCCTTCGTTCAGTTCAGGTCATGATCCCAGGGTCCTAGGGTCAAGCCCCACATCAAGCTCCCAGCTCAGCAGGCAGTCTGCTTCCCCTTCTCCCTCTGCCCCTGATGGTGTTCCCTCTCTAGCTGCGTCTCTTTCTGTCAAATAAATAAATAAAATCTTTTTTAAAAAAAGAATTATGGATAGAAATATGGTATTATTGTTTTAAATAGGAATGCGGGCTCTTAACAGTGATATAAAAAGCAAGAGGAAAAAAATACTCAAAAATATTAAACACATAGTAGAAAACTAAGATTTTTTTTAAAAAGGGAAAGGAAACATTAACCAAAATAAAATTTCAGAAGCCAGGCTAATTGTAGTATGAAAATAAAAGCAAAAAGAGGGGCGCCTGGGTGGTTCAGTGAGTTAAAACCTTTGCCTTCGGCTCAGGTCATGATCCCAGGGCCTGAGATGGAGCCCCACATCGGGCTCTCTGCTCAGCGGGGAGTCTGCTTCCCCCCCTTCTCTGCCTGCCTCTCTGCCTGCTTGTGATCTGTCTGTCAAATAAATAAATAAAATCTTTTTAAAAAAAAGCAAAAAGAAATTATTTAAACTTCTTTATTAAAGTCAAAGAAACATAAATTGGAACAAAACCATAAACCCAATAAAGGATTCGTAAATGAGATACATGTTAAATAAAAGGAATTAGGACAAAACTGTACCTATATTTACATCTTTATCTGCATTAACATCTAAACCTATGTCTATCTACAGTCATACATACATGAGAATAAACCAAAGATACTTAAACAAGCCAAATGAAACCTTCATCATATACTAAATATTAAATATGTTTGGGTTATATAGAGGGTTTTCTCCTATGCATCATTTTTATGGCTATTTATTTTAACGCCAGCACCACACATATCATTGTAGCTTTGGGAATTTTGATTGGAATTGTATTAAATATATATATCTATATATTTTGGGACAGAATGGGCATCAGCAAAATATTGTCTTCCCACCCAAAACATACAATCTGCATTTATTGATGTTTCTTTTAGGGTACATTCATAAAGTATAATAGGTTTCTTTGTAAAATTTCCTGCACATTTCTTGCTACATTTATTGTTCTTATGAATAGAATTTTTCCCATTATATGTGCTTATTTATTATTATAGGTACATAATAAAACCTAATTTTGCCCTATATTTTGCAGCTGGAAACATTACTGAATTCTCTTTATTTTGCCAATAATTTTTCAGATGATTCTCTTGGTTTTACTAGGGAGCAATTTTACAATTATAAATAATGATAATTTTGTGTTCTTCCTTTTTAAATTTTTTTAAAGATTTCATTTATTTATTTGACAGACAGAGATCACAAGTAGGCAGAGAGGCAGGCAGAGAGAGAGAGAGGGGGAAGCAGGCTCCCTGCTGAACAGAGAGTCTGATGTGGGGCTGAATTCCAGGACCCTGGGATCATGACCTGAGCCGAAGGCAGAGGTTTAACCCACTGAGCCACCCAGGCGCCCTCATTTTTAAATTTTTAAATTTAAATTCAATTAATTGACATATAGTGTATTACTTTATTATTTATTTTTATTTTATTTTATTATTTATTATTAGTTTATTATTTATTAGTATTATTAGTTTCAGAGGTAGAGTTCAGTGATTCATTAGTTGCATACAACACCCAGTGTTCATCACTTCACGTGCCCTCCTCAATGTCCGTCATCCAGTTACCCCATTCCCCCACCCACCTCCCCTCCAAGCAACCCTTAGTTTGTTTCCTATGACTAAGAGTCTTTTATGGTTTGTCTCCCTCTCTGATTTCTTTTTGTTTTATTGTGTTCTTCTTTCCGATATGTATACTTTTCTCTCCTTTTGTCACATTAGTTAAAACTTTCAGAAGAATGCGAAAAAATGAAATGGGGGCGCCTGGGTGGCTCAGTGGGTTAAGTGGCTGCCTTCAGCTCAGGTCATGATCCCAGGGTCTTGGGATCGAGTCCCACATTGGGCTCTCTGCTCAGCGGGGAGCCTGCTTCTCCCTCTCCCTCTGCCTGCTGCTCTGCCTACTTGTGCTTTCTATCTCTCTGTCAAATAAATAAATAAAATCTTTTTTTAAAAAATGAAATGATAATGATAACAGATTTTAGTGAAAATGTCTTTAATTTTTCACTATCAGATATAAAGTTCGGTATTGACTAGAGAAAAATCTCAGCATATTATGCAAATATACTTGCATCCCTAGCCTAGAGTTTAGGGTTTTTTGCTTCTTTAAATTCAGGATCAGATGTAAATTTTCAATTGACTATCTTTTTAATACATTTTTATATAATTGTGATAAATGTTATTAATGGATTTCCTAACTGAAATACCAGTGCCCTACATAAATACAGTCTCCTCAGTCACATGTGTTATGTTCTTGAAGTAACACTGGAAACCATAGGCTATAAATCATTTGGGATTTTTCCATATATGCTCATAAATAAGGTTGGTATGTTGTTTAGTTCTGCTATCTTTGTTAGATTTCACTAACAGGGTTATGCTAACTTTGTAAGCATAAATTAAGAAGCTTTGAATCTTATTCTTAACCCTGAAAGTGCTTATTTAAGACAAGAATTATTTGTTCTATGGAAATTTAGGAGGGTTGGGGAAAACTGTAAACCTGTGTCCATCTTTTATGAACATAGTAACAACAGCTTTTCAGTACTCTCGATGTATTATTGGTTTGTTCATGTTTTTCCACCGTTACTGAGACAGCACTAAACATTTATATTTGCTTACAGCAGTTTTAAATTCACCAAGATTTTCAAATTGTAAAATCTTTTCAGAAATACTTATCTAGGGGTGCCTAACTGGCTCAGCCAGTAGAACCTGGGACTCTTGATCTCAGGGTCATGAGTTTGGGCCCCACGATTGTAGTGGAGCCTACTTTAAAAAAATAAATAAAAAAATTTTTTTAATGCTTACTTATATTTATGTCCCAATGATAATTCCCAATCTTTAAAGTTTCTCTTTTTTCTTGATTTGTTCTGCTTAAACTTTGTAATAATGTATATGCTTGTGTTTCCATACAAATGACTTTTGGATTTTTCTTAATCTTATCAACACTCTGTTTCCTAATTTATAATTGCCATAATTTATAATTTATATAATATATATTATATAATTATATATATAATCTATATCATTTATAATCTTATTAACACCCTTTTTCCTACATTCCATACATTCATTTTGTTGTTCTTCTCGCTTCATGAGTTGAGTGCTTTATTCATTTATTTTCTGTCCTCTTCTGACTGAATCATTTATAATTATGAATTTGAGTTTGGCTTTCATGTTTCCCATAAATTGTGATATGCTGAGTGCTCATTATTGATATTTTCTAACCACTATAATCTGTAAATGGAGTTACAATTTTCTCCATACTTTGAGGTTTAAATATAAATAAGCAGTTTTCATGTCTAATTTGTTGGTCAATGGAAGAGTAGAAAGGAAGGTGTAAGTTTTATAATTTATTGCATGGTGATCAGAGAATGTGGGGGGCATAAAATGTGCTTTTGAGAATGTGCAGAGGTTTTATTTGAAACCTACTGTATCATCTGACTTTGTAAATGTCCCATGGACATTTAAAACTTAGATTTAGGGGCACCTGGGTGGCTCAATGGGTTAAAGCCTCTGCCTTCGGCTCAGGTCATGATCCCAGGGTCCTAGGATGGAGCCCCACATCGGGCTCTCTGCTCAGCAGGGAGCCTGCTTCCCCCCCTCACCGCCTCTCTCTCTGCCTGCCTCTCTGCCTGCTTGTGATCTCTGTCAAATAAATAAATAAAACCTTTTTCTAAAAAAACAGCTTAGATTTAGTCCATGTGGCATATTAATTATATTATACCACATTACTACATATTATGTACTGCATAACAGCACACAAACTGTAATATGGACTTTTACATATATTAATCAGAACCTTTTTATTTGTATTTTATTTTACTATCTTCAATGTGCATCCAGGCTGGATGGCTAGGAAAATAAATTGTTGGCCACCAGTATGTAGTTAGGAATCAAAACCACCCAGGTAAAAGATGTGTATAGGGGCACTTAGTGGCTCAGTGGGTTGAGCGCATCCTCCTTCAGCTCAGGTTATGATCCCAGAGTCCTGGGATCAAGCCCCACATCGGGCTCCCTGCCCAGTGGAGAGTCTGCTTCTCCCTCTCCCTCTGCCTCCCCTTCAGCTTGTGCTCACTCGCGGTCTCTCTCTCGCTCTCACTCACTCACTCAAATAAATAAAATTTTTTAAAAAAAGAAGATGTGTATAGATATGGTTACTGCAACATTTGTTTATAATAGCAAAATACTGGAAACAACCTAAGTGCCAAGAGTAGGGAAAATGACTTAATATGTTATATTCAAATTATCTGCTTAAATAAACCACAGCATTTCCAAACTGATAAACAAACTATAGCATAATACTCCATAGGGCTTATGAAGAATAAGGTAGATCAATGTGTACTAATATCAAAACACCTATGACATATTTGAGAGGAAAAGAGTTATTTGCCTAATTATATATTTATAATGATACCATTTACATGTACACATAGTAAACATAGTACTGCAGGTTTTCTATGGAGATATATATAAATATTGTTAAGGATAATCACCAAAGTGATAAATGTAATCTCACCTCTAAGGAGAGAAAACAGCATCAGATTTTAGAGCAAAGCCTAAAGGACATTAGCCTTATCTTCCATGTTTAAATTTTGCCTCACTTGTAAGATTAAAACTAATTTTTAATGTTAAATTACACGTTGGTTAATAAATACTTTAAATTTCTTATTTTTAACTGAAGCATAGTTGACACATAAAATTACATTAGTTGCAGTTGTACAATATAGTGATTCAACAAATCTATACATTATGAAATGCTCACCATGATAGCTGTAGTCACCATCTGTCACCACACAAAGTTCTAACAGTATTATTGACTATATACCCTATGCTGTACTTTTCATTCCATGACATATATTTTATAACTAGAAGTTTGTACCTGTTAAACCCCTGCAGGGATGCCTGGCTGGCTCAGTTAGTTAAGTGCCCAATTCTTGACCTCAGCTCGGGTCTTGATCTCAGGCTTGTGAGTTCAAGCCACGCATTGGACTCCATGCTGGGCTGCCCATCTCCCCACAAACATACAGTGTAATATTAGTTTTGGGTGTAGGATTTAGTGATTCATCACTTTCACACAACACCCAGTGCTCATCACAAGTACCCTTCGTACTCTGAAAAACAACCTGAGGGGTTTTGAAGGGGCAGGGGGTGGGAGGTTAGGGGAGCCTGGTGGTGGGTATTAGGGAGGGCACGTATTGCATGGAGCACTGGGTGTGGTGCAAAAACAATGAATATTGTTACGCTGAAAAGAAATAAAAATAAATTAATTAATTAATTTAAAAAAAAAAACAAGTACCCTTTGTAATCCCCATCACCTATTTAACCCATGCCCCCCACCTCCCCTCTGGTAACCATTAGTTTGTTCTCTATAGTTGAGAGTCTGTTTTTTGATTTGTCTCTCTTTTTTCCCTTTGTTCATTTGTTTCTTAAATTCCATATATGAGTGAAATCATATGTCTTTCTCTAACTTGTTTCCCTTAGCATAAAACCCTCTAGATCCATCCATGTTGCTTCAAATGGCAAGATATAACTTTTCATGGCTGAGTAATATTCCATTGCATGTATATATACAACATTTTCTTCATTCATCTATTGAAGACACTTAGTTTGCTTCCATATCTTGGCTATTGTTAATAATGCTACAATAAACAAACATAGGGGTTCATATTTTTTTTCAAATATGTTTTTGTTTTCTTTGGGTATACACCCAGAAGTAGAATTACTAGATTGTATGGTATTTCTATTTTTAATTTTTTGAGAATACTTCATACTGTTTTCCATAGTGGCTGTACCAATTTGCATTCCCACTAACAGTGCTCTAGAGTTTCCTTTTCTCTACATTCTTGCCAACACTTGTTATTTCTTATCTGCTAGCCATTCTCACTAGTGTGAGATGACATCTCATTATGGTGTTAATTTGCATTTCTCGGATGATTAGTGATGTCAAACATCTTTTCATGTGTCTGTTGGCCATCTGTATGTCCTCTTTGGAAAAATGTCTACTCAGGTCCTCTGCCCATTTTTTAATTGGATTGTTTGTTTTTCTGTGTGTATTGAGTTGTATGAGCCCTTTTCTATTTTAGATATTAACCTCTTATTGGATATACTTCTAAAATTCTGTAGATTGCCTTTTCATTGTGTTATTTCCTTTGCTGTGCAGAAGCTTTTTAGTTTAGTATAGTCCCAACTATTTAATTTAGCTTTTATTGCCCTTGCCTATGGAGACAGATCCAAAAAAATATTGCTAAGACTGATGCATAAGAGTGTACTGCCTATGTATTCTTTTAGGATTTCTATGGTTTCAGTCTTACATTTAGACCTTTAATCTATTTTGAGTTTATTTGTATGTATGGTGTAAGAAAATGGTCCAGTTTCGTTCCTTTGCCTGTAGCTGTCCAGTTTTCCCAGCACCATTCATTGAAGAGACTGTTTTTCCTCCATTGTATATTCTTGACTCCATTGTTGTAGATTATGGTCAACAAATTTTTTTTTAATTTTGACAAAAATCCAACACCTTTCATGATAACAATACTCATAAAACTAAAAATAGAAAATGCTTTCCTCAACCTGATAAAGGGCATCTATGAAAAACCACAGCTAATGTCATACTTAAAGGTGAAAGAATTAAAACAGTCAAATAATTCAAATTAATACCAATACTTTTGCCTACAAAATTAACATGATTTTAAAGTATGATGCCCTATGTTTGTAAGGGCAAGGAATATACAGGGACTTCAATACCTTGCTGGGGGAGTGCAAATCAATACAATCTTTCTCTTAATTTCATCAGTTAAAATAATCACACCGTTTATCCCATCAATTCCATTTCTGGAATTACCCAAAGGAAACAATAATAGACATATCTAAAAATTTATGTACCTAGATATTTATTGCAGTTTTATTTATAATAATAAATTAAGAAACCACAAAATATCTAAACTTATGGATAATTTAAGTAAAATATAGTACACTAATATAATGTACCTATATAGAGCCATTAGAAAATAAAGTTTCTGAAGACTTTTTAATGACATATAAAAATATTCATGATGTCTTTGGTGAAAAATTAGGTTATGAAATAGCATGCATATTATTCCAATTTTATTTACATAAGAGAGAGGAGAAAAAGACTAGAGTGATGATAGTGATTGCCTTTAGAATTGTAAATTAATTTTATTTAATCTGTTTGCTCTTCTATTTTCCAGATTGTCTCAAATGAACATGTATTAACTTCCCAGTGAAAATGAACGTGTTAATTCTAAAAACAAATTTCACCTAGAAGAACAAAAACAAAAAGTCTTGAAAATGTTCATACACTTTGACCTAACTGACCCAAGAGTTTACCATCTAAGAATATGCCCCAATCAGGATTTAGGATCTGCTTATCTAATCAGAGTAGACCACAGTGATTTATATACAAGGTTGATTGTTACAGCATAGCTTATAATGGAAATTTAGGTCTAACAATTTATGGTCTAATAATTTAAGGTCTAACCATTTAAGGTCTACATTTAAAGTCTAACAACACAGTATTGATTAAATTAATTATATTTTACCTTCTTTATAAATCCCAAAGAATTGTTACAAGCCATGTTGTGGAAAATATTCAATGAAATTGAAAATGTTCCTCTCATATTAAGTGAAAAGTTAGGTTCTGAGCAATATATAGAAAACAAAACCATTAATGTAAAAAAAAGCTGACATTCAATAAAGTTAGGTTGCTAACTACATATAAATGTGAATGTTTTCAAGCTAAAACCACACTGGATTGGAAATACAGGAGAAATAAATACCATCTTACTTCCAAACCTGCCTGGCACGTAAGAAGCATTCTGTCATCTTTGTCAAATCGGATTATTTTCCATTCTTCTCCTCCCATCCCCATGTGCTACTACTCCTTATAGACATGTACTGTTGGGAGTTCCTCTTCTATATTTTTCAGAGGATTTAAGGCAGAGTTGGGGGCACTCCCTGAAGAGGTTTAACCTGTAAGGGACTCATTTATCATGGAATAAGGATTTCAGAGGGCAAATTAGAAAAGATTGGAGTGGGCTCAGCCATGGAAAGTAACCTGTAGGGGAACAAGTACAGCATAGTGAAAAGAGAGCTGGATATTTGCATTTGGAACAATGGTGGAAGATAAGAATGAAACTCATGGTGGGACTGACTGATGTAAGTTGTAAGTCTCAGCAGGATGAGGGTTGTCAAACACCTAACCAGGTTGGTATACTGTCATCTTTGAACAGCATACAAATGGAATGTTGCAAAGTTCTGGGTTTTCCTCAAGGTTAAGCCACAACCCTCACTTGAAACCTAGTGGAACTGTAGAAATTGGAACATTTGAGAAAGATACTGACAATGAGATTTTGAAACATAGGAAGATTTATAAGAGAAGATAGTGTCACAAAGGACAAGGAAGAAGAACTTCAAGGAAAGAATGATTGACTGTCAAAAACTACAGAAGTTGACTTGAATTTGGGCTAAAACTAGGCCACAGAAATAAGGACAGCAAAACTAGTAATACAAAATAAAATTTCAAAACTCTAAAGAATAAGGTATCACATCTATAATTCCACTAAAACGGTGAATTCCCAAGATATTAAAGTCAGAAAGATGTGTTTTGTGTTGTTTTTATGATTTTTCAATCTGTTTGAACCAAAGGCCTATCCAAAAGAGCAAATACAATTGTCAACCTTTTTCAGAGGTTTGAAATTATTTGTATTTTTAAGTGTGCTTAGTCTCATTTTTTCACTGAAGGTCAAACAAATAAAAGGCACTGACAAGGTTGAATTGTCCCATCTTGTAAGCAAACCTTTGCCTGGAATTTTACTCTGGCAAGCCAGAAGGTCTTCTTTTGCAAAGTCCTGGGTCCCCTCTCTAAAGAAGAGAGGGTCATCCTGAGTATGTCTCTCCCACGGTCATTTATTTCCTCTCAAGCCAACTGGATGCTTCTCTGTCAGAGGGCTCTGTATTTCCATCCAAAGGAATTATAAACACATTGGAGGGGTAAAGCAGATGTTGCTTTGTATAAATGCAGATGTTACTTAAAATCAGTGTGCTTATAATAATTATAACTTTCATCTGCATGCTCAAATTCTGGATTGCAATTATTGAAAGTCCCATCAGAGATCACTTTTTTCCTTTTATCATGCCTTTCTACTTCTGCTGTTAATTTTACTATTTCCCATCGAAATAGACTTTTTTATGTGAACAAAGGCTAACTCTTTAATCTTCAGCTAACATAGTTTAGTGTCAACCTTGAAAATAATTACATACAGATTATATCATTATGGATACAGATTAGCCCTCAGTCCTCACACTTCCTGTATCTATCCTTTCCAAAGAGATTCATCTCCAATTCTTTCATGACTTTAGTGTTTGTTCTTTGCACAACATAAAATGAGCCACCCCATCCTGACCTTCCTCTTTAGTCTGATCTTGGCATCTACTGCACGGGCATCTTATGTCCCTACCAAAGGAAGCTACTTAAAGCTCCACCAATATAATATCATCTCTCATGCCTCTAACTTTAAACCAACTATTTTCTCAACCACAAATGCTCTTTCCCCAGATCCTCACCTGACTAATCTATACTCTTTTACTGAAGGTTGGTCAAGGTACCTTCGGAAATCTCCCACCACCCTCTTTCTCTGTCCTCACCAAGTTGAGTTGGGTACCTCTAACTTGTATACCCCATGGGCTCCTATTGCATGTGTCATACTTCATTGGCATTTTTCAGACCCATCCAACTGAGATATTATTTACAGAAAACAAAATACACTTTTTAAATATACAGTCTGATGAGTTTTGACAAGTGCATATGTCTGTGTAATCAACACCTTGATCAAGATATAAAACATTTCCATCAGCAAAGAAAATCCACTCATGCTCATGTCCCTTTGCAGTTGATCCCACCCACATGGGCAGACACTAATCTTATTTCTGTAAACATAGTTTTTAATATTCTAGAACTTAGTGTAAATGAAATCACATAGTATGTCCTTTATTTGATGTTGGCTTCTTTTTTTTAGCATGCTGTTTTTAAGACATCCATATTGTTGCATGACTGATGGTTCATTCCTTCCCATTGCTTCAGGCAGATACCATGTTTGTTTATCCATTTACTTACTGATGTAAATTTGGATGGTTCCCAGTGTGAGCCCATTATAAAAAACAGCTATCAACATTTGCACACAAATCTTTGTACAGATATATGTTTTTGTTTCTCTAGAATAAATAACTAGGAAGAGAATGGCTATGTCATATGGTAGATATATACTTGATTTTATAAGAAACTGCCAAACTGTTTTACAAAATGAGTTCCATTATACATTTCCACCAGCAGAGTAGGAGTGCTTTATATCTGAAAGAATACTTGGTATGGTCAGATTTTTCATTTTTGCCATTCTAATTAGTGTGAAGGGTTATCTCATTGTGGTTATAATTTTCATTTCCTTGATGACTAACAGTGTACAACATCTTTTCATCTGCACCGGAATGTTTGGAGAGTCAGCACATCGTCTCTGAAAAAAATCTGATTGGAATCAAAACTCCATGTTTGAATTCCAGATCTGCCATTTGCAGTCGTTTCATCTTGGGCCATTATTCAACAAGTCTGAGCCACAGTCAATTTATCTGTAAAATGGGGATAATGCTATCACACCAGTAAATAATGTATGTGAGGTGCCTCGCACAGTGCCTTTTATGTGGTAGATCTTCATAAATGGTAATTATGATTATTATCCTTTTTTCTAAAATTTTACTTATTTATTAGACAGAGAGAGCGTGTGAGCACAAGTAGGGGGAGCAGCAGGCAGAAGGATAGGGAGAAGGAGGCTCCCTGCCTGGGATCAGGACCCGAGCTAAAGGCAGACCTTAACAACTCAGCCACCCAGGCACCCCTATGATTATTATTCTTGAAACTGGTTTAGAACCCTTACCAGTTTTCCTTCCCAGGAAACTATAAGCCTTGCCTATCCTCATGTTGTCATAACTCGGGGACTTGTTCTCTATTCCCTCATCCCTTGATTTCCTCTACAGTTTTCACACTTCGAATTTTTAATCGTTTCCCCAGCTTGTGTCCCACTGATTCACTAAAATGTAAGTTTCCTGAGGGAAGTAGTACACCTGTATTATATACCTCTGCATCCTCCCAAACTTGAATAGTGCTATAACTGCTTGCCAAATGAAGAAAGGAACAAATACCTACATCCTCCCTCTCTGCTCACTTCCACGCATTGATGCACACATTGGTTGATCTGCCTGACTTTCAGTTTTAATTTCTCTCAGAAGGCATGAGACGCTTTCTTTTGCAATTGCCCGTGGATAAGTCCTGTCTCGCCACCACGCAGCCTTGAAACTCTAAATACTGCATGCTAGCCTAAATCAGCCTCCTAGGTTTATGCTTCTCTGGAAGAAGGCGAGATCTGGAGCCAGAATTATCTGATCACCGAGTTCACAGCATCTTTTGCTCATTTCTATCATTGGGCTGCTGACCTAAATAGCTCCATCCACAGGCTGTAGTAAACTCATAAGCATAATTAACTCAAGTGCAATATAGGGCTGCAGTTAAAAAAAAAAAAAAAGATATAGGGGCGCCTGGGTGGCTCAGTGGGTTAAGCCTCTGCCTTCAGCTCAGGTCATGATCCCAGGGTCCTGGGATCAAGCCCCACATCGGGCTCTCTGCTCAGCGGGGAGCCTGCTTCCCCCCACCCCGCCTGCTTGTGATCTCTCTCTCTGTCAAATAAATGAATAAAATCTTTAAAAAAATATATATATAGGCTGTAGCATAGGACAAACCTATGAAAGAGACCAAACTCTACCATTTATTTTCTATGTGACTTTTGGCAAGTTACTTAATCCCTCTAAGCATCAAATGCTTCCTACTTAATGTAGGCAAAACAATTAGTTGATGCATATAAATAGATTAGCATAGGTCCCAGGTCCTAAGTAAGCTTTCAGTGAAAGTAAGCTGTCAGTGAGGGTCAGAGATGATTTCTCCGAAGAAGAAGTATTTGAGCTGAGATTTGAAAGATGAGTAGGGGTTAGTCAAGAAAAGAGAGGAGGGAGAGCACTACAGGCAGGGGGAACAGAGCGCACAACAATAAACTTGGGGTCTCTTCCCCAGTGTAGCCTTCTACTAGTGCAAAGTAATGTTTGACAACAGGTAGTTGTGTTGCCTATCCTAAAGGAGTTTTTTCAAATTCAGATGAAAATAACCACAGTATCTGACATGATATTTGTGAAGCAAGCCCTAATCCAGCACCCCTGAATCAAACCAGTTAGAAGTATTAAACACTTGGGGTGCCTGGCTGGCTCAGTCGGTGTAGCATGTGATTCTTGATCTTCAGGTCATGAGTTTGAGCCTCACAGTGGGCAGAGAGATCACTTTAAAAAAAAAAAAAAAGGTAGGGTAGACATTTACTAGCAATGTCATTAGAGTCCAGTTCCCTGAGAACACTTCAAGAGAGATCGACTTGGTAGTATTTTATTTTTTTATAAAGATTTTATTTATTTATTTGACACAGAGAGAGAGAGAGAAGGAGAGAAAGGGCACAAGCAGGGGGAGCAGCAGAAGTGAGGGAGAAGCAGACATGCCGTCAAGCAGGGAGCTGGATAGGGGGCTCCATCCAAGGACCTTGGTGTCATGACCCAAGCAGAAGGCAGACGCTTCACCCACAGAGCTACCCAGGCGCCCCTTGACTTGGTAGTACTTTAAATTGCCTCTATTTCTTCTTAGTTCCAGCCTCTTTTGGCCAGAGCCTCACAGTCACTTCCTGAGAAATCCACACCTTCCATTTATATCAAAAATCTGTTACAAGCACAAACATATCTCACAACAGACACCAACTTTCTTGCCATCGTGAGGCCAGAGCTCCTGGGATCTTAGTGATGTAGTCTCATACAGGAAGGTCAGAGTTTCCTCAATCGCATGCATAACCACAATATCTGTCTAGCGCTCGAGCCCTCACATTTGTCATATGGGCCTATTCCACAGAACTAATTTCATGGCCAAGGTCCTTCACAAGTATTTAGATACCAGCTGCTCATGAGAACCATTACCATGCCATAGGAAGGTCCTTTTCTTCTAGTATTAGCTAGATTACAATGAAGTCATCATTTGAGAATGACATTTCTTACCTCCTGTACAGCACTTTTTGGAGTCTCCATAAAATTAGATCTCTGAAGCCTCTAACCTTACCAATATCTGGAGAGATGGCAAGTGGAAAATGGTCTTCCACATGTGCTTTGGTAATGCGAGCGTCCTGTGGTGCCATTTGGCACATGCAAAGTCCTGATTTTCTTCCAGAAGTTAATCAAAACATTCATGTACAACCTCCTGTTCCAAGTAGGAGTTCTAGCAAAAGAACCGAACCCCTGAAGATTTTACAGAGTTTCATTCTCTGTAGATGGGAAAACCTTGCTCGGAGAATACAACGTAGGTTGGCAAAATGAATCGGTGAACACAAGGGTGAATGAATACATGTGTGGGTGGGTGGATCGATGAATGGGAAAAAGGAAAAATAGTTAGGCTACAACTATAACCTGAAATGTTTAAGGCATCTATAAATTCAAGCAGTTTTTGAGCCCGTATTATATCCAGGCACTGACACAAGTACTTTATATGTATTATCTTATTTCATCCTCACCACTACCAAATGAACTAAATGCTGGTACTAGTTATACAGCTAAAGAAACTGAAGCTCAGAAAGTAATTTTCTCAGTCACACAGATAATAACCAGCATATGATCTCAGGCATTTTGGTGATAGGCCTTCATTTCTTCATCTCTAGTTCAAACCCCTCTCGTGCATAATACATTTGCAAGAATGTATTAATTTAGTAAGAGGAGGTAGTATATCTAAATATGACTACATGATAGGGTGAAAGAGGCACTTAAATTTGAGGGCGAATGTAGAAGCCAAGAAAAATTTTTAAACATCAAATTATTCCTATGAGAAATGGTCTTCGATGATGTTCAGAGGCTCAGACTTTAGGATCCTTAGAAACTTGGGTTCGAATTCCAGATCTGGTACTAATTTGGCCTTGCAACCTTGAGCAAATTAGAAAATCTCTCTATGCTTCAGTTTCCTAGACTGTAAAATGTGGGTAACATTAGAACCCACATTATGGGGGTGCCTGGGTGGCTCAGTTGGTTACGTGTCTGCCTTCAGCTCAGGTCATGATCCTGGGGTCCTGGGATCCAGCCCCACATCGGGATCCCTGCTCGGGGGGAGGACCTCCCTCTCCCTCTGCATCTCCCCCTGCTCTTGCTTTCTCTCTCTTTCTCTCAAATAAATAAGTACAATCTTTAAAAACACACACATGTTATGTGGCAGTTGAGAAGATAACACAAATAAAGCCCATAATGCTGTGTTTAGGACATAGAAAGAACTCAATCATGTTAGCTATTACTATTATTATCATTAGTAGTAGTATCCTAATGGCCCAACTGTGCAATAAAAGTGGAAATGGCAAATTATTTTGACATATCAAGGTATCTGTCATATTTGGCACGGTGTTGACACACCCTAAATGCAGGCCAAATGAAGATGAACTTGACTGCAAGGAGGCTAAAAAGCAAACTGATCCAGATCATCTAATGAGGATGGAAATATTTTCATTCCTAGTAAACAGACAACAGTATGTGCTATTTCTGAAAACAAAAGTGGCAGATGAAAATTCAGCATATTTATCCAAGCCTATTGATTTGTTAAGAAGCCATCATCCCTTGAAAGTCTATCTTCTCATCCCACAAGGACTATAAAAGCCTGATTCCCAAGAAGGCTGGGATGCAAAATGTCATCTGTAACAACACACTTAGAAGGTGGCTCCTCACCTATGAACTGACGTAAACACAAACCATGTCCAGACAAGGGCTGCTCTATCCCTTCCCCAATCTTAACCGTGACTCTGACATTGAACTAAAGCAGTTTGCTGCTTACATGGCAACATTAGTTTGAAATTTTTGACACGTAACATCTCACAGGGAAAACTGCGGAGAATTTTTCTGCTTATATTGTTTCAGGTGCCACAGAAAATCAGCAAATTCACGACACACCAGGCAGTAAGGCAGCTTGTGTCGGGCAGGCAGCCAGAGACAGACAACAGGATCCAGAGCCAGAAACAGGAGTGGGTGGAGGGCAGGTCACGAGCAGATCAGGCGGCCTCTTAGGAGCAAGTGTGAGCATGATCTGGATAAGCAGTGAGTCACGGCAAAACAGGCAAATTGGAAGCCCTCCGGGGTCAAGCAAGTAGCCTCCTTCAGGAACAGAGGAAGGAGGGGTGGGGTGGGGGGAGACTGGGAGAACGCGGGGGAAGGGCGGGACAGGGGTAAATGCTGAAAACCAAAAGCAGAACAGGAACAAATTACAAATGGAGAATGCAGTCGCATTGCGTCAGAATCAAGTGGACTTTGGCAGCGAAGGCAGCCTGCCTTTCCAGCTTCAGCTGTGCTCCTTCCCCCCCTGCCACGTGAATCTGGCCTGGGGGTTTGCAGCGGAGGCCACGGACACAGCTGGCTAAGTGAAGAGCTAAGTGAGGAGCTGAAAACAGTTCCTTGCAAAGAAAGAGCAGGTTTTGCTTCTAAAGGAAATTCGAAATGTGCTGAGGAGGTATTTGAATGTGAATGAGGTATCCGGGTATTTAAATGCCCCCAAAGAAAATCACTCAGTAGCCTAAGCTTAAAAAGATTTCACAGAACACAAGCAGGCACTTCAGTAAATGAGTTAAGAAACCATATAGCTAAACATGCATGGCATTTTCGATTCATGCCTCATCTCCTACTCTTTGTAAAGGGCAGAGAGCCGTTTAACAACCCTCCAGTGTTCCAGGCAGCAAACAGGCTCTCCACTCTTAATGGCAAGGCTGCCAGAAGCCAGACATACCTGGGAAGAGATGAAAGGTTTCGTTTGTTCACCTTCAGCATTACACTAGTTCCCACTCAGGACCTCTGAGCACATTACTGGAAATTTTTTAAACACACAGTTACTGGAGTGAAGAGGTTTCTGAAAACATACAAAGCATATATTCAACAAGAAAGTCCACCTGAAAATCCTGTGAGGGCAAAACTGGATTGGAACATTACAGCATGCCTGTTCCCTTTACAAAGACCAAAGCAAGTTCAAAGACTCAGAAACGTTCTTGAAACTGATACAAGTGTTATGGCTAATTAGGTTTTATCCTGCATGCCAAATCCAACAGATTGGTAGTTGCTTCCTGAAACCCTGTCGGATACCTGATGAAATTAGTAATAACTACCGTGGCCTCGGGACTTGGGGGAGGTGGGGGGACAGATATTCACCATTGTTTAAAAGCCTGCTTTGCTTTGAGACTCATTCCTATCTTCCATCCTAGAGGTGCAAACCTGCGGCTTGTATAGCTTGTACGCTGGGTTCTGGGCTCACGCCGAAAGACAGGATTTGGCCCTCACGGTATTTTTTAAAAATCCACTGCCAATATTGGAAAACGAGAGATTCCACGTTTGTTAGGAAGGATGTGAAGTTTCTTTTAAAAATGGAAATTTCTAGCAAGTTTAATTATCTTTCCAAACGGAAACTGTCACTGTTGCTGAGGAGAGGCTGGTTCCTGTAGATGCGACGTGCTCTCTTCAGTGTGCCTTCTTTCACCCAGGGACAGTGCCTGGCTGGCCTCTGTAAGATCTGTGTTTCTGACCCTCTACCTGTTCCTCCGTATTTCCTGTTGCTTCATCAAGCTCCTCCACATTAATGAGGACTTCGAGGTTCACTGTTTCCTTTTCCACTTCAATTCTGCCATTAAACCAAGTCCCGCTGCAAGACGGCCACCTCCACTTTGGTACCCCACTCTTCAGCAACAGAAATGTTCTACCTTCAAAATATGTGGGCGGCGCCTGGCTGGCTCAGTCAGTTAAGCGTCTGCCTTCAGCTCAGGTCATATCTCAGGGTCCTGGAATTGAGCCCGGTGACATGCTCCCTGCTCAATGGGGAGTCTGCTTCTCCCTCTACATGCCCCGCCCCCCCCACTTCTGCTCTCTCTCAAATATATAAATAAATAATCTTAAAAAATAAAATAAAATTTTAATGCCAATATTCGACTCTTCTGTTTTCGTGTTTTGTTTTGTTTTACATAACCTCATACTGGTACAGAAGTTTCTACCTTTATTTTCAAGAAATGCTACCACCACTTCTCAGCCAGATGTTTAGTCCCTTGTCACCTTTCCCCTGTCTTCCATATCTATCAATCCCTTTCTGGTCTACTTTGTTCCCATGGCCCATCCTGTCACTGCCTCTCTTGAAATTAGTTTCATGGGTTTTTTTGTCCCTTTGTCATTCTCTCAACCTGGCTCATCAAACCACATCCCTGAGTCCATCCAGCGTCTCCAGGGTGATGAATGCTGCTGGATAAAATCACACTACAAATTCATGATCTCTAGTCTCAATGAACCTTACATCCCTAAATGTCACCCTCTCCTATTCCCCGCAGTGGCTACTTCATAGCTGCCACTCCCCTTTGAGCAATAAAGACTGCTTCCTCTTGCCTCAATCTCTGAGGCAACTTTTGCTTTCTAGACACGGAGAAAATCAAGGCTGTTGGATGGGAGCTTCCTCAGTTTGTGCCTTCTCCAATTACAGAATTACTCGAGTTTCATTCTGACCTCATGTCTCAGTGGGACAAGCGTTCCTCCTCCATTTGAGTCTGACTCTTCCCACCCGTATGTCCATCTCCTTGACATTAGCCCATTCTTCTATTCCTGAAGGCCTGACTTTATCCCATCACTTCTACCCCTTCTCTCTCTTATCTTTGATAATTCTCTGTACCGACTTTTTCTTTCCTTTCAAAATATGAATGTGCTTGAGTGTTTTCCACCTAAAAAACAATCCTCCCTCAACCTCAACTACCCTTCTGGCTACAGTCCTATTTACTGCCACTGCTTTCCCACCAAATTGCTTGAAAAGCAGTCCCTACTTCCTTGCTTTCCATCACTCCACCAGCACTGATTTTCGGTTTATATCATTACCCCTCACTGAAACTTTTTTTAAAGGTCACCACTAACCTCCATACTTCCAAATCGAGTAAGCTTTTTTTTTTTTTGCCTTTATTTTGTTTGATGTCTGAAGCATTTGCCCAGTGTTGACTGTTCCCCCTGCCTCCAAACTCTCTCTCCTTGCCATCAATGGTTTTGCTCCTACCTGTAGGGCCATGTCCTGTAACACTTTTGAAAGCACTGCTTTTGCTTCTCAACTAAATGTTGTCATTCCCCAGGACACGGATCTCAGCTCTATGCTCTCCCCATATTATATACACTCTCCCTTGTGATCTCATGCAGTTACATAAACCTTCAACTAATACCTGTCAGCTGTGGCATCCAGTCCAGCCATCTCTCTCAAGCTTAAAACCCACACATCCAAGTGTGTCCTGAATATTTCTATTTGGACAACTAAAGGTCGTGCAAATTCCACATGTCTCATACTGAACTTCTCCCTCTCCTGATTTCCCTGTCCATTAATGACATCAATATCTACCTAGTCTTTTAAGCAAGAGATTTGTGAGTCTTGGGGTGCCTGGGTGGCTCGGTGGTTTAAGCCTCTGCTTTCAGCTGAGGTCATGATCTCAAGGTCCTAGAATCAAGCCCTGCATCGGGCTCTCTGCTCAGCAGGGAGCCTGCTTCCCCTTATCTCTCTGCCTACCTCTCTGCCTACTTGCGATCTCTCTCAATCAAATAAATAAATAAAACCTTAAAAAATAATAAATAGGGCGCCTGGGTGGCTCAGGTGGTTGGGCAACTGCCTTCGGCTCAGGTCATGATCCTGGACTTCCAGGATCGAGTCCCACATCGGGCTCCCAGCTCCTTGGGGAGTCTGCTTCTCCCTCTGACCTTCTCCTCTCTCATGCTCTCTCTCACTCATTCTCTCTCAAATAAATAAATAAAGTCTTTAAAAATAATAATAATAATTAATAAATAAATGAAATCTTTAAAAAAAGAGAGATTTGTGAGTCTTTCAGAAGGTCCATTCCCTTATTCCTCGCCCAGTTCTTATAACTACAGATTTTAAACCTTTTCTTTTTTTTTTAGCGATGTATGTATTCATTTTAGAGAGAGAGAGCATGAACAGGGAGACGGGCAGAGGAAAACGAAGCATATCCCAAACAGACTCCACGCAGAGCACAGAACCTGGCACAGGGCTCAATCCCACCACCCTGAGGTCATGACCTGAGCCGAAACCAAGAGCCAGATGCTCATCTGACTGAGCCACCAAGCACCCCATAATTACAGATTTTAAATGGAAGCAGTGCAAAGGAAAGACAGTGAAGACGCCATCTTGGCAATAAGAGAAACAAGATTACCTTGTGAGGCCTGGTCATAGTTTGGCCCTGGGGAATCTATTCTCCCATAGAGCTCCTATTTGAAATTGCTGAAATACAATCTGATCATATCATTTCCCTTCAATGACTCCCCATAGATTTGAGAATAAAGGTAAAGCACTAATTTAGAGCACAGGCCCTTCCCGAACCAATCCTTATCAACCTTGCTAGTCTCATTTCCTGCCTCTCCTCCCTGTGCCCTCTATGCATTAGCCACACTGAACTGCTTGCACTTTCCTGAATGTATTACATACACTATTTCATAGCTGTACTTTTAGTCATGCTGTTCCCTCTGCCTAGAATTAGCCCACATTTCTAATCCTTTTTTTTTTTCCATCTGCTTAGCTAGCTCTTAACGTTTCCTTCAAGACTTAACTGAAACATAAATTTCTTCGGGAAGCTTTCCCTGACTCTTGAATAGGAGCAGAATTTGCCACCCCCAAAATATGCCTCCTCGGCATGAGGATTATTTTAGGCCGATTATTTTTAAGAAACGGCAGATACAGTAAAAAGCCCTGAAAACTGAGTAGAAGTTACCACTTTGTAAGAGAAATCGGCATTTACAAGGGAAATCTCCATTCGTAAGGGTGTCTTCCTGACTATACCAGAAAGAGGAAGATGGCTCTGAATCTCTAGAAACTGTTATCAACGGAGAAGACAAGGACAACAACCTAAATCTGCATAACAGCTATGCCCTTGTTTACTGCGCCTTTTCTGGAAACCTCCCATAACTGCGCACTGGCCCCCATCATCTTCTCTTGTCTTTAGCTTGCAACACTGTATAAGGTGATGGCTTGGGCCATTTTGGGGAATGACTCAGTTTTCCCGGGTATGTCCCATTTACGTAGGAGATATACATGTTATTGAACTTCTGTTTTTCTCCTGTTAATCTTTTCATTACAGAGGGGTCTCAGACAAGAACCTAGAAAGATAAGGGGAAAATTACTTTTCCTCCCCTACACACACGCCTTTCCTGCACCCCCAGTATTCAGTGTGCAGCTTTATCATAGCAATCATAGCACCTTCTCACACTGACATGCCTATCTATTTACTTGGGTGATTTTTCTATCAAGCAGTAAAGTCCCCAAAGCAGGGATGGATGGATGGATGGATGGATGATTTACTTATTTATTTGTTTGTTTGTTTGTTTATTATTTCTGTCTCTCTAGCGCCTGGTACATTATTTAGTAGGTAGTTCATGCTAAATTAATATTTGATAAATAAAATATGAAGGAACAATGAATGGAAAGTTAATTAGGGAATAGAAGAGACTAAAAAATGCTGCTAGGATTTCCTTTTTCACACTTTTTCACACTTCAAATTTATAATTAGGGGCTTTGATTTCAGTTACATACTTACAGGGGGTAACTGAGGATTTGTAAGGACTCACATCTCTGGTCCCCTTTGTGTTACTTTGTCCTGAGTAAGTTAGACTGTACTCTGCCTAACTGAAGTGCTGCCCAGAGAGATGCTGGTGGGTCCGGTTAGCGTAACTAGGCTACGTTGTGTCACCAAGGAATTCTCTTTTACTTGCCAAACCTCTGCTGTCTTGCAAAGAATGTCTACGCGGACTGCGCCCCAGCCACTATGCCCCTGAGACTCTTCTGCCACCGCTCAGCCTGCCTTGCCTCATCTTGCTCCTACTTGCTGCTGTCTACAGCTGCTACTGTCATAAAGCCAACCAAGTCCTCAAGCAGGGTGAGAAAATTTGCCCAGAAGAGCAAAATAATTGTCAAATCACAGGCTTTGTGGATCAAAATTACTTCTAACCTCATTCAAAGCCTCCTTTTGTGCCTAGAACAAATTTAAATAGTTGTACTTTTGCTCCCTCTACTACAAGTTCGCCCCATGCTCCACCTTCAAAATCAACACCTTCTTGCCAATGAATAGCCTAATTCAGACCTCTCCTCTTCAACGAATGGGTCAGGAGGTACACTCGGCTCCCTGCCTGCCTGTTCCGAGACTGGCATGTCCTGTCCAGTTCTGCTACGGGCCCTCCATAGGACGAGAACGTGGAGTCTCTGGGGGGAGGGAGGAAGCTCACCACTAGCATGCAGCCAGTAAGGGCTATGAGGACGGGGCCCTGGACGGCTCCTCGGAGCCACCCCTTACAACACAGGTGAGCCTCATCCGCCCAGAGTAGGCACAAGCTACACATCCCCAGTCTACTGACTCAGTCCTTCGAAGTATCTTGGGTTATCATTTCTGCATTACCTTGGATGTAGTACCTTCCTCTACTTATTTCTGTGCTTTTAACTGTAGGACAAGTAGTTTTAGAAGGTGTTGCTCTCTGACAAGAAAAAAAAAATAGTTAGCAATTCTGTTGCCCTAATAGTCATATCTACTATTTCCATAAATCTCACTAACACTTTTGCCTGTACTTTAAAAAGTACAATTCTGGGGCACCTAGCCTCTGCCTTCGGCTCAGGTCATGATCTCAAGGTCCTGGGATCAAGCCCTGCATAGGGCTCTTTCCTCAGCAGGGAGCCTGCTTCCCTCTCTCTCTGCCTGCCTCTCTGCCTACTTGTGATCTCGATCTCTCTCTCTCTGTCAAATAAATAAACAAAATATTAAATAAATAAATAAAAAGTACAGTTCTGGGGCACCTGGGTGGCTCAGTTGTTAAGCGTCTGCCTTCAGCTCAGGTCATGATTCCAGGGTCCTGGGATCGAGCCCCACATCGGGCTCCCTGCTTAGGAGGGAGCCTGCTTCTCCCTCTCCCCCTCCCCATGCCTGTGTTCCCTCTCCCACTGTGTCTCTCTCTGTCAAATAAATAATAAATAAAATCTTTTAAAAAGATAAAGATAAAAATAAAAAAATAAAAAATAAAAAGTACAGTTCTTCCAGTATGTTCTTCCACCTAACTCCCCTTTGACAATCTTTGGTTAGACCACATTGTGTTGATGTTCTCTTAACTCTGGATTATTTAATGCCCTCAAGATGTCCAGAGTTGCATCTGAGCAAGACATCCTGTTGACATAACTTCATATTAATACTTTAAATGATTTTGTTAAACAAATCAAATTACTCTGGTAATCATGAACTCTTTCTTTTTGCATTTTCAAATCTCTTTTTCCAAACTTTTGAATTAATCTCTACTCAGATATTATACATTCCCATGAGTCTTCAAAATTCTCAAATATCACCCATCTCTTCCAAAGCCAGTCAATTACATTGAAGCCACAGGGAAACCTTTTTTTTTACGAGTATCTGTAAATATTCTCTCAAATGTTCCTGAATATATTTAAATCTAGATAATTCAAACTGAAACATGCAGCCCACTAAAGCGCAATGCTTTTCACATTAAATTTAGGCCATGACCAAATCACAAGCTTGCTAATTAGATTTTCTGTGATTTGATCAAGTTAGAGAGTTCTAATCTTAACGCTCACTAAATTGTCAGATTTTGTTCCTTTTTTAACAATTTGATTGATGTGAGAAATTTAAATCTGATCAGAAAAATTAGTTCTGGGGGCACCTGGGTGGCTCTGTCAGTTAAGTGTCTGCCTTCAGCTCGGGTCATGATCTCAGGGTCCTGGGATGGAGTCCCTGCTTCAGGCTCCTTGCTCCGGCTTCTCCCTCTCCTCCCCAGCTCATGCTCTCTGTTGCTATCTCTGTCCGTCTCTCTCAAATAAACAAATAAAATCTTAAAAAAAAAAAAAAAGTAAAGGGGCACCTAGGTGGCTCAGTGGGTTGGGCCTCTGCCTTCGGCTCAGGTCATGGTCTCGAGGTCCTGGGATCGAGCCCCACATCGGGCTCTCTGCTCAGCGGGGAGCCTGCTTCCCCCTATCTCTCTGCCTGCCTCTCTGCTACTTGTGATCTCTCTCTCTCTCTGTGTCAAATAAATAAATAAAATCTTTAAAAAAAAAATAGGGGCATCTGGGTGGTTCAGTGGGTTAAAGTCTCTGCCTTCGGCTCAGGTCATGATCTCAGGGTCCAGGGATCGAGCCCCACATCGGGCTCTCTGCTCAGCAGGGAGCCTGCTTCCCCCTCTCTCTCTGCCTGCCTCTCTGCCTACATGTGATCTCTTTTTCTCTCTCTGTGTCAAATAAATAAATAAACAAAATCTTAAAAAAAAAAAGTAGCCAGGGCACGCCTGGGTGCCTCAGTTGTTAGGTGTCTGCCTTCCAATCGGGTCCTGTGGGATAATTTTAAAATTTAATGGGAAACAGTATGATATTTGACATATATCAGTTGGCAGATGGAGTACTAGCTCAAGACATTTCACAATTTCAACATTAGATTTTACTGTGTTATTTTTTATGACATCATATATTTACTGTGCTGGGATTTTGGTAATTCTTGGGATTAAAAAGCACATACTGGGGGTGCCTGGGTGGCTCAGTGGGTTAAGCCTCTGCCTTCAGCTCAGGTCATGATCTCAGGGTCCTGGGATCGAGACCCGCATCAGGCTCTCTGCTCAGCAGGGAGCCTGCTTCCCCCTCTCTCTCTGCCTGCCTCTCTGTCTGTCAAATAAATAAATAAAATCTTCAAAAAAAAAAAAACTAAAGAAAGAAAGAGTTCTGAAAACTCTCCATTTTGTGCTTTCCATGCAATAAAAATCACATGTTTCCTGTTTAAGCAGAAGTAACTAAAGTGGCTTCTGGAGTCATCTGACTCCCAAGTTTACCTAAGCAAAGAGAAGTGCTTTTCACAGCTCCAGTTCCTGTAACTACGTCTGTGCATTGGCTGGGCTGTGTCACGGAGGAAAGGCATCAGAGAGGGATGGTCCTGAGCTGTTCCATGTCAACCCCTGGGTCTGGCTCAGGACTCCATCGGCACCTTGCTGCCTTTCCAACTGGCAAATGAAAATGAATAGGAGGACATTCGCACAGCCATGGTTTCCACTCCGCCTGCTCCTGTTGACAGATTATTTATTAATGCCTTCATCTGGCGGGTTTGCCATTAGGGCTGAGATGTGACAAGTGATCTCCTGCACGCAGATGACCAACTGCAGCTGAGTGACAAGTATCTTATAATTTCTTTATTCCTTTAAGAACTCAGTAGGAAAAGACACCGCTCCCCACCTCAGATTTTCATGTTGATAATAAGATGCTTTCTTGGGTAAGGAAATTTACAGAATTTGAGAAACTATGAGTCATTAAGTAACGCTTTATAAACGTTAGCTTCCAAGATTCAGTTGTATCAGAGAGAATGCGTATTTGAAGCAGAGTGCTCTTGAATGGATGCAAAGCGAATGGTATATAATTTAACCCTTGGTCCGTTTTTGTGCTACAAAACACCAGAGCTTGAATACTTGCCTGAATCATTAGTTAAAAGAGGCATTTCTCCCTAGTCTGTTATTAAAAGAAGAACTTCCAGAAAGGCACAGAGAGTATAAGTGCTGCCTTCATAATATCCCAGGAAGGAAGGCTAGAAACACTCTGAGAAGAGCAGAGCCTGAGCAAAGAAAACTGGGGCTTGGCACCAAACACAGCCACCAAAGGTGGGGCGGTATTATTAGTCCCAGGGAAAAAAGGAAAGGGTATGGTCATCTTAGAGGCTCTGAGCTTAGAGCAAATCATGCTTTTCCCTCTGCACTCCCACTTGCACGTACATGCAGGTGAGACTGAGCGGTTAACACCCAGACCAATTCAAAGGAAAGGTGCTATATCACCTTTCTGTACCCTATAGAAATATGGAGAAGGGCTCTAATGACTGGTAGCCTCACGGCCTTGGGAGGAGGCTTAGGAAGCTTCATCTGTCACAACTTCTAGACCATCCACATGCACGGGGTCCACAGGCCTTGCTTTAAGTAGCACTGCCCCAGAGAATAATAAAACTATCATCATCATAGAATCCTAGAGCTGGAAGTTCCCCAGAGGCTATCAAATCATTTCCAACAGTCAGAGCCAGACGAAAAACGGTGTGGACCACCTCTGGGAGACAGTAAGCTGCCTATCACTGAAGGCATTCCAGCGGAAACTCAATAACTCCTGGGCAGGAATATTGTAGTGGGATTGCAAACACCGCACGGGGAAGTTAAACTAGGTGATCTTTAGGACAATTTCAAGTCTGAGATGATATTATCTCTAGCTCTGGGAAAAGACAGAAATCCCATTCCCAGAAGTAGAAATAATACTGAGGTAAGTTCCAACTTATCAGATCATGGGAGTGATGTTTAAAAAAAAAAAACAGTTTAAATGCAAACTAAAACCATGCCAAATGTTCTGAGAAATGAAACTATGTACTCAGAGCCCGTGGAGAGAATCTAGAGGGCAGAGGTCGCTTGGTCTGACTTGAGGGGGCAAGAGAAGATAAGCTACTATGGTTGAGTACTTCTGACCTACAGCTGACAAGCTTGCTATTAGGGTTTGATATTAGGCCTTTCCTGCTTTCATCACGGGGCAGAGGTTAGAAAACAGGATGGCAATGAGATAGAGAAGGTGGAGTGGGAGCAGGGAAGAAGAACATTGTATTCTTCAAGTATTCACGTTTCTCTGAGGGGCGGGCACCATAAGGAGAAAAATGTCTGAAAAGGCTCCTGGGGAGATGATAATAACAACAACAAGAAAAGGTTGGGAAACACTGCGTTATATCCAGGAGGGAGACTGTAGTGTATCTGTATATTCAACCTTATACGTACCGCCAAAGAGTTTTCCAGAACAGTTCTATTTTTTGAAGTACCAGAGGCTGTTCTAATGTATCCCAGGGTTCAGGACAACCGACTCTGCTATACAGTTCATGGTATGCAGAAGAAACAATATCATCTGTCTGAATATTTGGGTCGATAAGGTCCTGTCTCTCATCTTCCTTGGTCACCACCACAGTCCATAATCAGCAGCTTCTCCCTCAGGTTCGCCAAGAAACTAATTCTGTCAAGAAGGATATAAAGAGCTCTAGGTGATTTCATCAATAAATAAATATCGAGTCATCCTAACTACAAATTCTTTTTTTTTTAAGATTTTATTTACTTATTTGACAGAGAGAGAGAACAAGAGAGGGAACACAAGCAGGGGGAGTGGGAGAGGGAGACGCAGACTCCCCACAAGCAGGGAGCCCGATGCGGGGCTTGATGTGGGGCTCCATGCTGGTCTCCGCCCCAGAACCCTTGGGATCGTGATGTGAGCTGAAGGCAGACGACTAAAGACTGAGCCGCCCAGGCGCCCCCTAACTACACATACTAACTCTGACTCTGTGCCCCAGTTATTAGCAGCTATTCTAAGACTCCCTGTTGGGTTTGTTCGTTTGGTTGGTTTTGTCCACACTTTGAGACCTCTTTTGTGGAGCCCACGCCTTCTATGTCACCAGCTTGCCTTGACCACACCTGTCACTGCCCACTCTGCAAACCACACCCCTGGAAGCTTAGCTAAGGAAAGAAAAAGAGAAAAGCATTCTCTGAAAGTGATGCTTTTCCCAACATCTTTTAAAGTACTATATTGACATGGTTGTTTTTAATACTTGTGGTGCAGAGAAAATAGTCAATAAATGTTGTCTTAAAAAACAAAACAACAACAAAAAAACACAAACAAACCCAAAAAACCCCAACCTGCACACTCTCCTACCAGCGAATACCATAGCCTCTGTCATACAACCCACCCTTTGGCTTCCTTGCCCTCAGGTTAGAAATAAGGGGACGCCTGGGAGGCTCAGTTGGTTAAGAGTCCCACATCGGGCTCCTTGCTCGGCGGGGAGCCTGCTTCTCCCTCTGCCTCTGCCTGCCACTCTGTCTGCCTGTGCTCGCTCTCTTGCTCTCTCTCCCTCTCTGACAAATAAATAATTTTTTTTAAAAAAGAAATGAGGCAGTCCCCCCTCCCCACTGGGCTTACTTTTATCATCTGAAGCTGGGTCTTCCTTCCAGCACCTGCCCCATTCCAGACATCTCAGGTTCTAGCCTCACTTAAGTGTAGTTAAACCTATTTGTGTCCCAAGTTGTCTTAGTGAAAAGATCAAAGGCTCCCTGCACTTCCCGAGTCTCAGACCGGTCCTATGTGAAAAATGCTGTCCCCTTACTGAATCATAATTTATATTCCTAATCTGCAGGCTGTGAATATTTCTTCTGGACCTTCCTACACTCCTTACATTCTAGACATGCCTACATTTAGGGAATCAAATGGTACCCTCTAATACCACAATTGTAAAATCCTTATTTAAAAAAAGAAGCCGTTTGGGCTCCTGGGTGGCTCTGTTGGTTAAAAAAAGAAGCCGTCTTTGCTTTCCCATTGCACTTAGATGGCTACTAAACTCTGACGGACATTGAACTGAAACCGCATTTTTGGGGCAGTAACTGGAAAAACCAAATTTTCCTTCACCGCTGGCTGCCTCACTAAATCCGGGCCCAGAAATGATAGTGGGGGCTGGGGGCGGCAGAAGGGGCTTCCGCAGCTCAGCCAGCCATCCAGAGAGCACCACCATTGCTATCAGCTTAGCGAGACTCTAGTCACCGCACAGTCATTTAGAATGTCCCAGGGACTCAACAACATAGGAAGAAATGTAAACTTTGTTAGCCTCCATTACGTCCAAGGGCACAGATTAATCCTCTTAAACATATCTAGACTTCCAGAGCCTCTGGACCCAGCAGAAGGACAGTGATTCCCTGGAAAGAAAATACTGGCTCAGAGTGGGAAGAATGGAAAAAACAGGTTCACTTCTTTAAAAAGTTGCAATCATGTATTTTTCAATCGAGTAAAAATGAATCGTGATCTCCCTCTACTGACCAAAAGAGGAGTAGCCACTAGACCATCTTCTTGGGTTCCTTTTTTTTTTTTTTTTCTTTTCAACAGGGTGTTTTTAAATATAAAATGTTCGTATTTATTCTTAGCAACTAAACACACATGCACGCGTGCGTGCATACACACACACACACACACACACACGGCATATGTATATATCTCTGTTTCTTTATGACCAGACCATAAGACTGTGCTTGGAGCAAGGATCAGAACACAAAGTATGAATCCCATAATTTGGATACCAGTTGCATAGGGACTAATTGCTTTACAGCTAAGCATAGCAGCCTCATAAAATATTAAAATCCTGGGGACTGGAAAACTTCATGTTTGGTAAACTGGTGTCTGAAAGAAGAGGAAATCTGATTTTCCTAAGGTCGGACTAAATGAATTTACATTGATGAATAAGCTTCTATGAAATGCCAAGAATCAGATTATATTACAGATTTCCTTCTCATTTCTCCTATATCCACTAAGTCCTCTCTATTGAACAGTGTTTTCTTCTCTCTATTGTTCTAAAAGTTATGATATTTTTAGTGTTCTGTGGTGTTTGCCCTTAACTTAAGAATCATACTCATGGGCCAGCATAACCTTGATCCCAAAACCAGACAAAGACCCCAACAAAAAGGGGAATTACAGACCAATATCCCTGATAAACATGGAGGCAAAAATTCTCACCAAGATACTAGCTAATAGGGGCGCCTGTGTGGCTCAGTGGGTTAAAGCCTCTGTCTTCTGCTGGGGTCAGGATCTCAAGGTCCTGGGATTCAGCCCCACATCTGGCTCCCTGCCTGCTCCCTGCCTGCTTCCCTTCCTCTCTCTCTGCCTGCCACTCTGCCTACTTGTGATCTCTGTCTGTCAAATAAATAAATAATCTTTTTTTTTAAGATACTAGTTAATAGGATCCATCAGTACAATAAAAGGATTATTCACCATGACCAAGTAAGATTTATTCCTGGGCTGCAAGGCTGGTTCAACATCCACAAAACAATCAATGTGACTCATCATATTAATAAAAGAAAGAACAAGAACCATAACATCCCCGAGATGTGGAAAAAGTATTTGATAAAATGCTACATCCATTCTTGATAAAAACTCTCTGCAGTGTAGAGATAGAAGGACTATATCTCAGTATAATAAAAGCCATATACAAAAAAACTCACAATGAATATAATCCTCAATGGGCAAAAACTGAGAGCTTTTCCCCTAAGTTCAGGAATACCACAGGGGTGTCCACTCTCACCACTATTCTTCAGCACAGTACTAGAAGTCCTAGCCTCAGCAATCAGACAACAAAAAGAAATAAAAGTCATCCAAATTGGCAAAGAAGAAGTCAAACTCTCACTTTTTGAAGATGGTATGACACTCTATATCGAAAACCCAGAAGACTTCAGGCAAAAATTGCTAGAACTGATACAGGAATTCAGCAAAGTGCAGGATATAAAATCAATGCACAGAAGTCAGTTGCATTTCTTTGCACTAACAATGAGGCAGAAGAAAGAGAAATCAAGGAATTGGTCCCATTTACAATTGCACCAAAAACCATAAGATACCTAGGAATAAACCTAACCAAAGCATGAAAGGATCTGTACTCTGAAAACTATAGAATACTTATGAAAGAAATTGGGGAAGACATAAAGAAATGGAAAAACATTCCATGCTCATGGATTGGAAGAACAAATATTGTTTAAATGCCTTACCTACCCAAAGCAATCTACACATTCGATGTAATCCCTATCAAAATACCACAAACATTTTTCACAGAGCTGGAACAAACAATCCTAAAATTTATATGGAACCAGAAAAGACCCCAAATAGCCAGAGGAATGTTGAAAAAGAAAACCAAAGCTGGAAGCATCACAATTCTAAATTTCAATCTGTATTACAAACCTGCAAACAAGAAACAATGGTACTGGCACAAAAACAGGCAGATAGATCCATGGAACAAAATAGAGAACCAAGAAATGGACCCTCAATTCATGATCAAGTAATCTACAAAGCAGGAAAGAATACCCAATGGAAAAAAGACAGTCTCTTTAACAAATGGTGTTGGGAAAATTGGACAGCCACATGCAGAAGAATGAAATGGGATGATTTCCTTACACCATACACAAAAATAAACTCAAAATGGACAAGAGACCTAAATATGAGACAGGAATCCATCAAAATCCTGGAAGAGAACACAGGCAACAACCTCTCTGACCTCGGCTACAGCAACTTCTTGCTAGACACATCTCCAGAGACAAGGGAAACAAAAGCAAAAATGAACTGCTGGGACTTCATCGAGATAAAAAGCTTTTCCACAGCAAAGGAAACCGTCAACAAAACCAAAAGGCAACCTACAGAATGGGAGAAGATATTTGCAGATGTCTTATCAGATAAAGGGTTAGTATCCACGATCCATAAAGAATTTATCAAACTCAATACCCAAAAAATCCCCCAAAAATCCAAGTCAAGAAATGGGCAGAAGACATGAACAGACATTTCTCCAAAGAAGACATCCAGATGGCCAAGAGACACATGAAAAAATGCTCAACATCACTCAGCATCAGGAAAACACAAATCAAAACTACAATGAGATATCACCTCACACCTGTTAGAATGGCTAAAATTAACAACGCAGGGAACAACAAATGTTGGCAAGGATGCAGAGAAAGGGGAACATTCTTACACTGTTGGTGAGAACGCAAACTGGTACAGCTACTCTGATAAAGAGTATGGAGGTCCCTCAAAAAGTTAAAAATACCCTACAACCTATCAATTGCACTATTCAGTATTTATCCAAAAGATCCAAGCATAGTGATTCAAAGGGGCACGTTCACCCCAGTGTTTATAGCAGCAATGTACACAATAGCCAAACTATGGAAAGAGCCCAGATGTCCATTGACAGATGAATGAATAAAGAAGATGTGGTATGTATGTGTGTTTGCATACTATGGAATATTATTCAGCCATCAAAAAGAGTGAAATCTTTCCATTTGCAATGAGGTGTATGAATCTGGAGGGTATTATGTGAAGCAAAGTAAGCCAGAGAAATGATTTCACTCATATGTGGAACTTAAGAAACAAAACAGATGAACATAGGGGAAAGGAAGGAAAAATAAAACAAGATGAAAATGGAGAGGGGGGCAAACCATAAGAGACTCTTCACTATAAGAAACAAACTGAGGGTTGCTGTAGGGAGAGGGATGGGGGATGGGGTAATTGGGTGATGGGCATGAAGGAGGGGACCTGATGGAATGAGCACTGGGTGTTATATACAATTTATGAGTCACTAAATTCTACCTCTGAAACTAACTAACTAAATAAATAAATAAATATCATACTCATGTATATTTACTTTTCTTAATTTCTTTTTTAAAATGATTTACTCATTTATTTGACAGAGAGAGAGAGCAAGAGAGCACAAGCAGGGGAGTAGCAGAGGCAGAGGGAGAAGCAGACTCCCCACTAAGCAGGGAGCCCAACACAGGGCTCTATCCCAGGACCCTGGGATCATGAGCTGAGATGAAAGCAGATGCTTAACCAACTGAGACACCCAGGTATGCTACTTTTCTTAATTTCTTAAAGATATTAATATCTATAGTTTCTTCCTAATAAAACTAGAAGTTCGGCACACTCTTAAATTAATTTGGTCACCTGTCATCCCCATTATATTAATATGGCCTATAATTTTAATTATGGATGTTGATGAATATATGCTCATTTCTTCTTCTCTTTAGTCCTGAAATTATTTTTATTTTATTTTTAAGACATCAAAAACTTTGCAAAGAAATTTGGTCATCCAAAGTTGCTATATTTCCAGAACTATCTTTTGGATTTTCTTGGATTTTCATTTGAGTACTTCCGTTCCAGTTTCAATTTGGGTTCTTGTGTAACAAACCCCCTAAGGCCTAGTTACCCAAAGACCATTTTTATTATTCCCTTACATTTGAATAAAAATTTAGCTAGATAAAAAGTCTAGGCTCAAAGTTCTTTTCCTCAATATTCAAAAAAATAATAGCTTCATTGCTTTCTTGAGTCCAGAATACCATTGAAAGGTTAGGTATCAATCTAATCTTTCTTCTTTCATTGTTGATCTATTTTTCTTTCTGGTTCATTTGTAGGTTGGTTGACGTTTATAAAAAATCAGTACATTGATCAATGTATCAATCAACATGTATGTTGATTCATGATTATTAACAAAAGTTCATAGTTTACATTAGGGTTCAATCTTATCTTAAACATTCTATGGGTTTAGGTATATTAGCTACCATTATAGTAACATACAGAATAGTTTCACTGCCTTAAAAATCTCCCATGCTCCACCAATTCATTCCTCTTTCCCTCTTCCCATTGCCATCATCATCACTGTCACCATGAGTATCAATATCATCATCCACACCAGCATCGCCATCGTCTTCATCACCATCATCATAAACATCATCTTCATCATCATTGCCATCACCTACATAATTATGAACATTATATGCACAATCAAAAGAATCTTCATAATAATCAAAACCATCATCTTTATCACCAGCAGCAGCAAGAGCAGGTCACCATCATTATTCACACCATCATCCTCACCATCATTGTCATGATCATCAACATCATTGTCATCAACCATGGTCATCCTCATCATCATCACCTTTCACCATCATCTTCATTATCATTGTCACCTTCTGTTATGGATTCACTTATGCTCCCCAAATTCATATGTTGAAGCCCTAACCTCTAATGTGACTGTATTTGGAGATAGGGCCTTGAGAAGGTAAAGTTAAATGAGGTCATAAAGGTAGGGCTCTATTCCTATTGGAGTTGTGCCCTTACAAGAGAGCTCATGTTCTCTGCTCATACACCAAGAAAAGGTCATCTGAGGA
This sequence comes from Mellivora capensis, assembly GCA_004024625.1. NCBI lineage: Eukaryota > Metazoa > Chordata > Mammalia > Carnivora > Mustelidae > Mellivora > Mellivora capensis. The sequence continues at coordinate 47,143 of PISX010010565.1, forward strand.
CACAATGAAAAGGTGTCCATCTGCAAGCTAAGGAGAGAGATCTCACCAGAAACCAACCCTACCAGCACTTTCATTTTAGACTACCAGTGTCCAGAACTGTTAGTAAATAAATTTCTGCTGTTTAAGCTACCCAGTCGGTGGTATTTTGTTATGGCAGCACAAGCTGACTAATACACCATCACAACCATCTTTATCACCTAAAGCACCACAACTGTCACTTTCATCATCAGCACCATCACTATTTTTACCTTCGCCATAATCATAATCACCACCATCATCAATCACCCTTAGCATCATCTTCATTATCACCATCACCATCATCACTGAATTATGACCATATGTATCATCTGTGTTAATACCATTTTCATCATCATCTTCTGTGTTATTACCACTTTCAACATCATCATTGTCAATCACCATCATCATATTTTTCATCATCACCATCCTCATCCTCACCATTATCAGCATAGTCATCACCATAAAATCAGCATTATCTTCATTTCCATAATTATCACCATCCTCATCGCCATTACTACCAATATCCTCAAAATCATCATCATCATCATCATCACATCACCATCTCCATACTGATGATAAGATTCAACATCATCAGATTCTTATCATCAGCAAAATCATCAATATTATGATCTTTACCATAGTCACCAACGTTATTTTCCCCATATTTCTCACCACCAATGGCTACCATGGCCACCAATGTATGCATTCCCATTATTTCGTCATCTTTTTCATCCTCATTATCTTCACCATCCTTATCATCATCACCAAAAAATCACTATCATCAACAACAGCATCATCTCTATCACTACGATTATCACCATGTCACCACCATCATCATCTTCAACATCATTGCTATTATCAGTTCCTCGTCACCATCATCATAAACTTAATCATCAATATGATCATCACCATCATCCTCACCATTAACATTGCCATCATAGCTGCTGCCGTCATCTTCATCATCACCATTCTCATCACAACTATCAGCACCGTCACCATCATCTACAATATCTTCATTATCACCGCCATTGCCATCATCACCAGCGTAATGAATATCATCATTACCATCATAATCACTTTCACCACGTCCATATTCCTCACATAAGCATCAAAATTATCTTCCTGTTCAGCATTACCAACGTTTTCATCATCTTTGCACTCATCCCCATCATTATAAGAGAATCCAAATCATTACCTTTATCTCACCATCATCATCAGCTTCTTTTTCATCTTCATCATCACCATCATCATCTTATCACTTGCACTATTCTCATAACCATGACCGTCACAATCGTTGCTGTTATCATTGCAGTTGTCACAAATACCATCACAATAATCATGATCATCAACCTCACACTCATCGGTATAATCATCATTTTTATTATTACCACTATCATTTTCAGTCCTCATTGCCATTAGCTTTACCATTATCATTACCATCGACACCACTATGAACATCATCATCATTTCATCATTACCATCATCCTTGTCTTCATCAGCCATCATCTTCATTATATTATCTTAGCCGTTAAAACCACTAGCATCATCCTCTTCATCATGAACATGTCATCGTCATCATTCACACTCTTCGCCAATACCCTTATCTCCAGTGTCATCTCCTTCATCACCATTACTGCTCCCATTATCGTCATCATCACCATTATCATCACAATCACCATCTTCATCACCACCTCATGACCGTATCATAATGATAATTTTTATTACAATCCTCATCCACAATATCCCCATCACCGCCGTTATCACCATCATCTTATTTCTATCATCATTGTCATCATTATTACCATTATTCACTGTCATCAATATTTTCAATGTCATTACAATTAATGTTACCATCATCCTCATCTTCATCACCAACATCACCCTTTTTGACCCTTTTCTTTACCATTTTCATCACCATCATATCCTTCATCCTCATGTACATTATCACCAGCAGCAGCAGCATCTTCAGTATCATATTGCCACCATCATCACCTTCACCACAATTAGCATTCTCATTGTCAACACTATCACTGTGATTGTCTCCATTGTTATCATACTCATTATCTTCACCTTAATCATCACCATTATCACTCTCATCATTATCATCCTTACCAGCCTTGTCAGCATATTCACTAATATTCATCACAGTCTGGGGCATCTGCGTGGCTCAGTCGGTTCAGTGTCTGTCTTTGGTTCAGGTCATGATCCAGGGTCCTGGAATCAAGCCCCGAATCTGGCTCCCTGCTCAGTGGGGAGTCTGATTCTCCCTCCGCCTCTGCCTCTCCCCTCCGCTCGTGCTCCGTCTCTCACTTTCTCTCTCTAAGAAGAAAAAAAAATTCACCATATTCACTATTATTGCCAGCAGCAACAGCAACTTCTTCACTATCTTCATCTCATCATAATCACCATCATAATCCTCACCATAATCTTTATCATTACCAGATACACAGAAGATAAAACAATTACAGAGGAAAACTTGGCAGACAAAGGTATCAAAGTCAGAGTAGTTGCATAGGTTAATGGAACAACAAATTTTTCTTAGTTCTTTAAGATCTTAAGTTCTTTAAGATCTTATACAAATTTATCTAGTAAGTAACCATCTTTACCAAATTTAATTTCCTTCTTATTGGAAACATAGGAGTATTACATGGTAAGTGCCTTTTTTTTAAGATTTTATTTATTTATTTGTCAGAGAGAGAGAGAGAGAGAGAGCGAGCACAGGCAGACAGAGTGGCAGGCGGAGGCAGAGGGAGAAGCAGGCTCCCCGCCGAGCAAGGAGCCCGATGTGGGACTCGATCCCAGGACGCTGGGATCATGACCTGAGCCAAAGGCAGCTGCTTACCCAACTGAGCCACCCAGGCGTCCTGGTAAGTGCCTTTTGAAAATGATCCCTTCTCTTATTCTAATTCTTTTATAATTATGTTTATTCCTTCTAATTGAGCCCTTTACAATTATATCGTTTCAGACATGGCTATGGTAAAATATTTTTATTGGCTCTATAGTTTGGATATAATAGGTATCATTATTCCCTAAGGCCCCAAAAAATGTATTGATTTGTTTCAACTTAGAATGTTCTCCTACAGGGCTGTGAGACTGCCACTCCACCATATCGCCTTTCCTTTGGTGGACACATAGTAACAGATTCTGATACTGCCTTCAGAGGAGCTGCACAGACAGTCTATTTGGAGCAGAATATGAGAGCCTCTAAGTTGCACTACTGGACCCTGACCAACTGGTGGACAGAAGAATCAGGAGAAAGTAAGAAAACATGTTCATCCGTCGGAAGATCTGTCAATATGGGAACATGGACGAAATGGAACAAGTCAGAAAACGTAAAAGTGAAAAGACTGATGCAACAGCCTTTTGATCTATCACCAAATGGAATGTGACAAATTCCTGAGAAATGGCCGAATAAGTAGCACCAGTAGCACCAGTTTCCAACTCAGATTCCATAAATTTGTCCAGTGTTCCCTAGCTTTCTGGGCTTTCCTGTTTATGTAATTCCTGCATTCTCTAGACTATCATCCCCTTCTAATATCCTGACTTCTGGCAATATTGACATACATTTTCCCTTCTTCTTTTGTCCCTTTCATAGGTTGTCCAGAATAAGGGTTATTCCCTTTAGCAAACAGTTCTAACTGAGCAAATAGCACAGTAGTTTTTTCAATTTCTTCATTTTTTCTTTGTCTTCTCGGGAGTTTAGCAAAACAGAGAAGCTAGCTGCAGCTAAGATTTGAGTAATAGTCTGCCCTTGCCTTACCACAGCATTTTCCCTAATAAGAAGACACAGGTGACTAGGATCAGAGGGTGAATTTGATCTGTCCTTAGATCCAGGCCTACAAACGTAGAGAAAACAGCTGCAAATCACTGATAAAATCAATGGGGGGGGGTCACTCCCCCCCTTCTTGCCACCACTGCAACTGCCACCAGCTTACCCCTAACGGAAAGGCTTCACCTGTGATGATTATCAACCCCTCTCGATGGGCCTCCAAAGTCCTTCGTTCTTTCAGATGTGTTGGGATGACCAAAAAAAAAAAAAATCTTCCCTTGTCACTGTATCACTGGATGTGATCTTCCAGACTCTGAAGTGTTTTCTAGAACACACAAACAGCTTTATGATAGCAGATCCTTCTGCTAGCAGGATTCCATGCAGCTGCCAACTGCAGAATTCTAGGAAGTAGCGGTGCATGGCACCAGGCACGTGGTTATAAACTGAAAACACTCTGCTTATGGGTCCCAGGGGACAGATGACATGAGTATTATCAGCTGGCGAGAAAGGAATGTGCCTTACCTGGGTGTCTGGGGTAGCTCCTCACTGACATTGCCTTTGTTGCTGATCCAACTAGGAAGGCCTAGGAGGTGTTTTTTTTAATTTAATTTAATTTAATTTTTGATTTATTCATTTATTTGAGAGAGCATGTGTGTGAGCAGGGGGTAGGGGCAAAGAGGGAGGGAGAGGGACAAGCAGACTCCAGGCTGAGCATGGAGCCCAACACAGGGTTAATCCCACGACCCTGGGATCATGACCTGAGCCGAAATCAAGAGTGAGACACTTAACTGACTGAGCCACCCAGGCACCCCAAGCCTGGGTGTTTTTTTTTCACATACACAAGAAAAATGTAAACTATACAGCACTTTGGTCTCCTTTCCCATATTAACGTTCATCAGCTTAACACCTTCTTTGTTTGCCATTTTCCAAGTAACCGGTGAAACTGCAGTTCACGTCTACCTAGGTTCTCAATTTTTCTCAGATCATGTCCCTTTATCATATCTACTTTTCTTTTTTTTATTTTTTTTTAAATTATTTATTTGTCAGAGAGGGAGAGAGAGCGAGCGAGCACAGGCAGACAGAGTGGCAGGCAGAGGCAGAGGGAGAAGCAGGCTCCCCGCCGAGCAAGGAGCCCGATGTGGGACTCGATCCCAGGATGCTGGGATCATGACCTGAGCCGAAGGCAGCCGCTTAACTAACTGAGCCACCCAGGCGTCCCCATATCTACTTTTCTTTATTTTTTTAAAGATTTTATTTATTTATTTGGCAGAGAGTGAGACAGCGAGAGAGGGAACACAAGCAGGGGGAGAACACAGCGAGAGTGGGAACACAAGCAGAGGGAGAGGGAGAAGCAGGCTTCCCAAAGAGCAGGGAACCTGGTATGGGACTTGATCCCAGGACTCTGGGATCATGACCTGAGCTGAAGGCAGATGCTTAACGACTGACCCACCCAGGCGCCCTCATATCTGCTTTTCCAACTGCGTGGATGAGAAGGGACTCTCAGAGGGGTAATCTGGGATAAGACATCACGTGAACATAGGGCCAGGTCATGAGGCACAGAAACATTCATCTTCAAATAGCGGCTGCTGTATAGAGAACACAGTGCAGACAAAGTCAGCGGATTTCATCACTGATGAAGCCAACAGCTAGTGCACAAACACCGCGGATACCTTGAAGATATCGTGCCATCTTTTTTGGTATTCCAGATGCCTGTCACCTGAGTCCCTCCCCTCAAACCCTCCAGTTTATACACCTGCGTCTGCCCAGCCCAACCCCAGCATTAGCCTCCCGTGCTCTCCGCATGCTCAGGGGAAAGCATGCAGCAAGAGGAGAGCACGCCAAAAGCCAGGGCCTCCACAGCTGCCAGTGAGCTCATAGTTGGCCATGGCCACTGCTGCCTGCCCTGACCCCCACCACTCCATGGGTATCTGTGACTGGATCCTGCCACTACACAGGCATTTGCAGCTGGTCCCTGCAGCTGGATGTGCACCTGCCATGGGCTCCAGCCACCACTGCTGTCTGCCTGGGTCCCTGGCCACCAGAACTGGAGGTGCCACTGAAGACGGCAACCCTTGTAGCCTCTGCAGACCCCATGGTGCTTGCAAAGGACCATTCAGTTGTGGATGCTGTCCTCCACGGCATCCTGGGCCAAAGGGGCCTCACACTCGATTAGACCTGGTGATGGTGATGTCACAAGCCCCTACCCTAGGTGCTCCACACCAGCAGACCAAGGGTCACAGCAGAGGCCAGCATACCCCACCCAAAGACAAAAGGACTCACTTATGGATGTCAGCCCATAAAGTTCAGAAGAGGTAACTGCTTACTCAAATGCACAGACACCTATACAAAGCCCCAGGGATGATACAGGGTCAGGGAAACATGTCTCCACCAAAGGAATACAATAAACCTCCAGTAACTAACCCCCCCCCCAACAAATGGAGATCCAGCAATTTCCCTGCAATGAGTTCAAAATAATTGTTCTAAAGATGCTCAAAGATGTATAAAATAACACAAATGAACAATTTGATATCAGGGAAACAGTACAGGAATAAAATGAGAAGTTCAACGAAGAGAAAACATAAAAAGGAAATTGAACTGAACTGAACTGAAGAATACAGTGACTGGACTGAAGAATTCAAAAGAGAGCTTCAACAACAGACTTGAATAAGCAGAAGAATCATTGAGCTGGAAGACAAATCAATTGAATGTATCCAATTAGAGGAGCAAAAATAAGAAAAAATGAAAATGCAAGAAGAAAGACTATGGGACTTATAGAATACCATAAACAAAAAATATTAAACACATCACTGGAGTTCCCAGAAGGAGAAGAGAGGGAGAGAGGGGTAGAAAGCTTATTTAAAGAAATAATGGTTGGGGCACCTGGGTGGCTCAGTTGGTTAAGCATCTGCCTTCGGCTCAGGTCATGATCTCAGAGTCCTGGGATCAAGCCCAGTGTCAGGGTCACTGCTCAGTGCAAATTCTGCTTCTCTTCTTCTCTTTTATCCTCTCCCTCTGCCCCTCCCCTCCACTCATCCTCCCTCTCCCCCCCCCTTGAATAAATACATAAAATCTTAAAAAAAAAGAATGGCTGATATACCCAACATAAGAGAACCTAAATATATAAAACAAATATTAACAGACCTAAAGGGAGAAATAGAGAGCAATATAATAATAGTAGGGACTTTAATACCCTAGTTTCATCAATAAACAGTTCATCCAGACAGAAAATCAACAAGGAAGCAGTGGCTTTGAATGACACATTAGGTGAGATGGACTTAACACATACAGACAATCCATCCAAAAGCAACAGGATACACAATATGCATTCTTCTCAAACAGACATGGAACATTCTCCAGGATAGATTATATGTTAGGCCACAAAACAAGTCTTAATAAAGATAAGAAGATTGGAATTATATCAAGCATGTTTTCTGACCACAATGGTGTAGAACTAGAAATCAATTACAAGAAGAAAATTGGAAAATTCACAAGTATGTGGAGATTAAACCATGTGCTATTAAACAACCAATGCATGAAAGAAGAAATCAAGAGAAATCAAAAATATCTTGAGACAAATGAAAATGGAAATACAACATGCCAAAACTTATTGGCTGCAACAGAAGCAGTTCTAGGAAAAAAGTTCATAGGGGCAAAGGCCTACATCAAAAAAATAAGATAGATCTCAAATAAACAACCTAATTTTACACCTCAAGACCTGGAAAAAGAAGAGTGAATGAAGCCCAAAGTTAGGAGATGGAAGGAAATAACGAAGATCAGAGTGGAAATAAGTGAAATAGAGACTAAAAATACAAGAGAAAAGATCAATGAAACAAAGAGCCAGTTTTTTTAAAAGATAAACAAAATTGACAAACCTTTAGCTAGACTCACCAAGAAAAAAAGAGACGACTCAAATAAATAAAATCAGAAATAAAAGAGATGTTACAACTGATATCACAGATGTACGAAAGACCCTAGAAGACTACAATGGATAATAGTTATACAATAATTATACCAATAACTATACCAAAAAAATGGATAACCTAGAAGAAATGGATGAATTCATAGAAACATGCAATCTACCAAGAGTAAATCATGAAGAAATAAAACATCTGAACATACTGATGACTAATAAGGAGATTGAAATGGTCAAAGATAGGAACCCTATAAAGGCAGAAAGTGTTCCTCCATTGGCCTACACACAGGGGTAGGTGCACATGTAGAAACACAGGGTAATGAACACCGTGTTTAGGAACAAACTGAGAGACATGGTAAATAAACGAAGTGTTGACCTGCATATGAAGAAAGACTTCCTCTATCTTAATAGGAATCCTGCTAAAACAGTTTAGAGAAAATCCCCCATGCTGATGAAGTCCTTCATCCCCTACCCTTGACGTCTAAGTCCTTGGCCTGCCTTTAGCAAGAATTCTCATACTTTTGGGGCACCTGGCTGGCTCAGTCGGTAATCGATATGAAACTTGATCTTGGGGTTGTAAGCTCAAGCCCCACATTGGGTATAGAGATGACTTAAAAATAAAATCTTAAAAAAAAAAAAAGGAGTTCTCCTACCCTTGATACCTCCTCTTTGTAATTTTCCACCTACTGATCCCCTCACTTGGCTATGAGGCTCCACTTGGCTTTGTTTTGTTTTTTTTTTTTTTAAGATTTTATTTATTTATTTGACAGAGAGACAAGGCAAGAGGGACTACAAGCAGGGGGAGTGTGAGAGGGAGAAGCAGGCTTCCCACCAAGCAGGAAGCCCGATGTGGGGCTCAATCCCAGGACCCTGGGATCATGACCTGAGCCGAAGGCAGACGCCTAACGACTGAGCCACCCAGGCCCCCCTATTTGGGATGTTTAGAACGTCCTTAGTCTTTGTTATATGTGGAGATGAGCCTGATCTCTCCCCACTATTGCAATAAGGAAGGCTTCTTTGGGATGATAGTTGAACAGAAGATACTTGATTAGAGAGAGCAATTCATTCGTGCTGTGTTAATAGTATTTTTTCACTTGAGACTTTTCTGGTTCTTTGTATGACAAGGGATTTATGCTTGATTGTATCCTGGATGTGTGAGCATTATGTTCTGAGTATCTGGATCATACTTACATGTTATACCTCAGCTAACAGTTTAAATTTAGCCCTCGGGTCATGGCGTACTTTTGCGGGCTGTGTTTCAATGACAATTTGTTTTTCAGGCCTTGAAAATCTACTCTGCTCTGCTTTATGTATGTGCTACTCAGAGGCCAACCTGAAATCCTAGGCAGGATTTCGATTTCTTGTACAGGTTACTTGGGGGTTTTCCCCAGGATTCGATATATATACTTAAAAACTCCTTTCTCCAACTCCTTTGTTGACTTTCTAGTTCGGAGGGGGAGAAACATCACCTCATCAAGCTTGCCCAGCTCTGTCTCCTAGATACCACCTCATTTGGAAGAGGAATGCTGCCTCCCAACTACTATTAATTTTTTAAATACCAAGGAATTTAATGTTGAAAAGCTTTCACTCTGTGCTTCTCCAGTTAGAGAAAAGACATAGACATTCACTCGGCCTCTTAGCCAAAAAACACCAAGAAATTCAGCTAAGATAGATTTTCGTTGAGTGGAATCTGAGCAGGAGGGCAGAAATGTGTAAGTAAGGAGAGTATCCTGGGATCTGTGCTTTATTAGAACAGAGACCAGAAAGTTGATCCACAGAATTAAAACCAATAAAGTATGATGGCAAGGAAAAGGAATGTGTTCCTATTTCAGATTACACAACAAAATTAAATAAACTGAGCCATTAGTATATGTGACATTCATTCACAAGATCTCTCTCTTTTTTTTTAAAGATTTTGTTTATTTCAGAGAGAGTGAGTGAGAGAGAGAACTACTGGGGGAAGGAGCAGAAGGAGGGGGCAAAGCAGACTCCCTGCTGAGCAGAGAGCCCAATGTGGGGCTCCATCCCAGGACCCTGGGATCATGACCTGAGCCAAAGGCAGATGCTTAACTGACTGAGCCACCCAGGTGCCACCACAAGATCTCTTTTTTGCTGAGTAAATATTCAATAAATAAACTAAATTTTTAAAAATAATGGAATGATTTTTTTATACACGTAGAAGTTATTTTTCCATATGGTGGCCTGGGTAAGTGCATTTTCCTTAGAAAATTCATTCCTAATTCACGGATATTGTATAATTTTTGTGATAAGCTTTTTATTTTTATTTTTTAAAAGATATTATTTATTTATTTGAGGGGGGGAGAGCACAAGCAGGGGGAGGGCCAGAGGGAGAGCAAGAAGCAGATTCCCCACTGAGCAGGGAGCCAGATAAGGGTCTGGATCCCAGGATCCCGGGATCCTGACCTGAGCCGAAGGCAGATGCTTCCAACTGAGCCACCCAGGTGCCCCATGTGATAAGCTTTAAAAAAAAATCTCAGTAAGAGAAAATAATTACATTGTTTCATGATCATTAAGAAAAACATTCAGGGGGCGCCTGGGTGGCTCAGTGGGTTGAAGGCTCTGCCTTCGGCTCAGGTCATTGATCTCAGAGTCTTGGGATCGAGCCCCACATCCGGCTCTCTGCTTGGCGGGGAGCCTGCTTCCTCCTCTCTCTCTGCTGCCTCTCAGCCTACTTGTGATCTGTCTGTCAAATAAATAAATAAAACCTTTAAAAAAAAAAGAAAAAAGAAAAACATTCAGGAAGAAAACACTTCTCTCTACTATATAAAAAAAAAAAAAAAAAGAATATGGGGCGCCTGGGTGGCTCAATCAGTTAAGCAGCTGCCTTCGGCTCAGGTCATGATCCCAGGGTCCTGGGATCCAGCTCGGCTTGGGCTCCCTGCTCAACTGGTAGCCGGCTTCTCCCTCTACCTGCTGCTCCCCCTGCTTCTGCACTCCCTCCTCCCTCTCTCCCCCCTGTCAAATAGATAAATACAATGTTTTTAAAAATTACTTAAAAAAATGTGTTTCCTAGGGCACCTGAGTAGCTCAGTCAGTTAAGCGTCTGAGGTTCTGGGATTGAGCCCCTGCTCGTGGAGATCCTGCTTCTTCCGCTCCCTCTACCCCTCCCCCAGTCATGTGCGCAAGCAGCCCGTGAGCTATGGCTCTATCTCAAATATATAAATAAAATCTTAAAGAATGTGTTTCCTGTATTACCATAGACAAGAAGATATGCCCACATCCTAATCCCCAGAATCTGTAACTACTTTAAGTAGCAAAAGATGTAATTAAATGAAAGATTTTATTTTTTTTTAAGATTTTATTTATTTATTTGAGGGAGAATGAGTGAGAGAGAGCATGAGAGAGGAGAAGGTCAGAGGGAGAAGCAGACTCCCCAAGGAGCTGGGACCCCGATGTGGGACTTGATCCTGGAAGTCCCGGATTATGACCTGAGCCGAAGGCTGTTGCTCAACCAACTGAGCCACCCAGGCGCCCTAAATGAAAGATTTTAAAAGGAGATTCTTATTCTGGATTATCTGGGTGATCTCTGAATGCAATCATCTTGTGAAAGAGAGAAAGAGACACAGAAGGAGTTTACAGACACAAAGAGAGGAAGGCAATGTGAGGTTGGAACAGTGAGAGATGCTGCTGACGAATGCCAATAGCCATTATTAGAAGCTGGAGGAGTCAGGGAAGAGATTGTCTCCTAGAGCCTCCAGAGGGAGTGTGGCCCTGCCAGCACTTTGATTCAGAACTTCTATTCTCCAGAACTCTGAGAGATAACTTCTCATTGTTTTAAGACACCCAGTTTGGGGTGCCTGGGTGGCTCAGTTGTTAAGCGTCTGCCTTCAGCTCAGGTCATGATCCCAGGGTCCTGGGATCGAGCCCCGCATCAGGCTCCCTGCTCAGTGGAGAGCCTGCTTCTCTCTCTCCCTCTGCCTGCCGCGCTGCCTACTTGTGCTCTCCCTATCTCCCTGTCGAATAAATATATAAAATTTTTTAAAAAGACACCCAGTTTATGATAATTTGTTATGGCAGCTCTAGGAAACTAATACAGTTATCCTTATACAATCTTGATGTTTTCTCTTTGCCTTCAACATGAGTTTCATGTTCCCCATGGAGTTTCCAATTACTGAGGTACTGTCTGAAGGAGGAGCATAAGATGGTGAGCTCACAAAGGAAAGCAGAAGAGCCAGCAGTCTTACGCTCCAGCATTGTACCATACTTGGTTACAGCTATGCAATATATGCACATTAATGATCACTGAGGGCTTGAAGATGCCATAAACTTCAGTTTAAGTTTTGTCTTTGACCATTTGATTCTCTTCGAGGAGAATCAAGTCATGGGGTTAAGAATGGATCCATGAATGGGGCGCCTGGGTGGCTCAGTGGGTTAAAGCCTCTGCCTTCGGCTCAGGTCATGATCTCAGGGTCCTGGGATTGAGCCCCACATCAGGCTCTCTGCTTAGCAGGGAGCCTGCTTCCTCCTCTCTCTCTGCCTACTTGTGATCTCTGTCTATCAAATGGATAACCCTAACCCTAACCCTAAGCTTGAATAATGGAACGTATTGAAAATACTGAAACTCTGTTGCTATCGAGTATACTTATCAATATCATTTATCCTTGGGGCACCTGGGTGGCTCAGTGGGTTAAAGCCTCTGCCTTTGGCTCAGGTCATGATCTCAGGGTCCTGGGATCGAGCCCCGCATCGGCCTCTCTGCTCGGCAGGGAGCCTGCTTCCTCCTCTCTCTGCCTGCCTCTCTGCCTACTTGTGATCTAGGTCTGTCAAATAAATAAATAAATAAAATCTTAAAAAAAAAAGAATGGATCCATGAAGTTTAGTTTTATACATTTATTTCTGCTTCATTCCTTTAAATTAGAGCAAGTGATGATCCTGGAGCAGAATTTTCTCCTGCCTCAACAGAGGTGGTGATGGAGGAGGAGGTCCTTGTACAAAGAGGACCATGGTGGTGATGATGGTTTATCATTTATTCCAGGTAAAGGAATTGGAAGACAAGGAACAACTCCTCCGGGTAGAAGTGGCACTGGTAGAAATGATGGTGGGCATGGCCCTCTATCTGCCTATAGAGACAGTAGAAGAGGTTCTGAAATCTGTAAGTAACTTGACCGCCAGTGTTCCTGTAATAGAAATAATCTAATGTTAAAATGCTCGCAGTAAAATAAGCAATAGACATTTGTGGGTTTTTTAGAGTTGATATACTACTTATTAATTTATCAATCTTCAAGGATTTAGTACATGCAAAAGACCGGTACAGATATTTAATAAGCATTTTTAACTCTACACAATTAGGGTCCTTCTCCTAACACTCTAATGCTAGAAGAGTTGGCATCCTCATCAAAAGCTTTCTGAAATAATGAAAAATTAGATTTTATGATGAGTGTGTACAAAGAAGAAACATTCTATCTGGCCCGGGCCTGTTAGACTAGTTTGTTCAAATGTGGATAATATAAGGTTATGGTTTGATCCCCTTGGGAGCTAATTGGCTTTACACAAAGAGTCTGTCTCAGAATGCCAATGATCTAGCTATCTTATAATAACATAAGCAACATTCATTTGTATAGTAATATATGCTTATCAAAGTTTTTATATCTATTATCTCTTTTGAGCCTTATTATAACCTTATAATATAGGTAGGGCAAGTAGTTTTATCTCACTGCTTATTGATGAGACTCCAAGACTCCAAAAGCCTAAGTGATTGGACAAAGGTCACAAATACAGTGTGAAACATGGTTAGGACTTGAATGCAGTTCTTTACACACCTAGTTTGGCTCCCTCTCTATTAAAGCAGATTAACTCCTCATGCCTGCAAGTCATTTGTCACGAGCTAAAGACAGAACCCAGGTGAATGCCCTAATTTGGAGAGTGAAAAAAGGGAGCATAACCAACTTCTTAGAGAAAAAAAAAAGTAAAGTAGGATAGGAAAAAAAAAACTGTCGACTATTACAGATACAGTAAAGCAAAGTGAGGATAAGAAAAGACCACCAGGGGCACCTGGGTGGCTCAGTGGGTTAGAGCCTCTGCCTTCAGCTCAGGTCATGATCCCAGGGTCCTGGGATCGAGCCCCTCATCGGGCTCTCTGCTCAGCAGGGAGCCTGCTTCCTCCTCTCTCTTTCTCTCTGCCTGCCTCTCTGCCTACTTGTGATCTATCAAATAAATAAATAAAATCTTAAAAAAAAAAAAGAAAGAAAAGAAAAGACCACCAGACTGGGTCACTTGGAGTTCACTGTTGAGTTTTTTTGTGAGTTTTCAGTAAAATGGTAGAAACAGACCAATTCAAGCAACAAACATCTGTTGAGGATCCTCTATATTAAGATACAATCGTCACATTCTGAGTATTCTCTCCAAATATGAGCTGTCTTGAGGAGAGCACTTAATCAGTTGTAAAGTGTAGGCCACCTAATAAAGATTTTAAGTATGAGAACTTTTCTCAAAGAGAAGGTAAGTGGGAATAAAAAGTTGACAGGTTTTGAAATGAAGGTAGTCAAGATTATAGAGGTCTACAAAAGCTTTGGGGATCATTCAATACTTAAAAGATTTTCTTCAGAACAGGACATGTGGTCCTGATGGATAATTTTACGTGTCAACATGACTGGGCAATAGGGTGCCCAGATATCTGGCTAACCATTATTCTGGGTGTTTCTGTGAGGGTGTTATTAGATGAGATTAACATTTGAATTGGTAAATTGAGTAGCACAGATTGCTCTCCCTAATGGGGGCAGGCCTCATCTAATTAATTAAAGGCCTAAATGTAACAAAAGTGCTAGTCTTCCAATCAGTGAGAAAGAATTTTTACTGCCTAACTGCCTTTGAACTGGGACACTGGCATTTTTCCTGTATTAAGACTCAAATTCAAAACACTGGCTCTTCCTGGGTTTCAATCATTCTGGCCTTCCAACCAGAACTGTTTTGGAACAGTTGGAACAATGTTCCAACCATTGTTTTTCATGATTCTAAGACTTTTCTGATCAGATTAGATCTAAACCAATGGCTCTCCTATGCTTGCAGCTTGCCAACTCACCTTGTAGGTTTTACGACTTGGAGCTACCATAATCATGTGAGTCACTTCGTTACTTGGTATTATTATCAATAATATTATTAATATTATTATATTATATTATTATATTATATAATATTGTTATTTATAATTATAATTAATAATATTATATAATATTTTTAATATAAATAAATATTATTAATATTATATTAAGTTATATGTTATGTATGCTATAAAGTACATACATATACATATTTATAGAAAATATATGCATGTGTACATACAAATGTGTATGTACATTGTATGTATATTGTATATAAAACATAGTCATATTTACATATGTATATATTATGTCTATATAACATATATACATGTATATATGTATGTATGATATATACATAAAATCTCTGTCCTGCTGGTTCTGTATCTCTAGAACCCAGAGTCATATAAAAATGGATGCAATTTTTCAAATTAGAATGATAAATTTTCTCTCAAAAGTAATTTTGTTTGTATAATATATTCTATCACAAAATATGTAGGGAAGCTTAAGAAACCAATGTTGTAAGGGCGCCTGGGTGGCTCAGTCATTAAGCGTCTGCCTTCAGCTCAGGTTATCATCCTGGGTTCCTGGGATCAAGCTCCACATCCGGCTCCCTGCTCAGTGGGAAGCCTGCTTCTCTCTCTCTCACTCCCCCTGCTTGTGTTTCCTCTCTCACTGTGTCTCTCTGTGTCAAATAAATAGATAAAATCTTCAAAAAAAAATTTTTTTTAAAGAAACTAACGTTTTAGTCTTTTCCACACATGGAAATGATTTGTCTTGGGAAATCAAATGTGTAGAGTTATTTAAAATAAAATTTTAAGTTATGAGAAAGTCTGTTTCTGGTCATATTTTCCTTCTATTTAACTACTTTCCAAATTAGAACTCATCTTGCAATGATACAATATATATGTAGTTTCATTACCTGCATTTGATTTTTCTGGAATTCTGTCTTAAGCTCTTTGATCTTTTCTTCTGGCATCTTGTTTTGAGCTTGGATTGAGGTGCTGACTTCTTCATTTGTCTACAATGATCATCACCACAAATGCACACTTAATAACATAGCATCCAGAAACCTTTAAACTTATGATTATAAACTTATAACTATATACTATAAACTTAAAATTATATATTAAATAAATGGAACACCCTTTGCTTCTTTAATTCCTGGGCCTTCACTTGTGGCTATTCATGACAATTAAATCCCCTTCTGTGGGGATGGGCCTAGTGCTGCTGGTGGTAGTGGTGGTAATGATGAACTCTACTTTCGAACCAAGGCAAACAAAAGCACTTTTACTCCTGAAAAAAATACTAGAAAATATTTTTTTTTAATGTGTGAGCCACATTTTTCTTCATGTATCATGGGCATTTTTTTTTGTTTTGCTATTCATAAAGAGATCTTAATAATTTCATCCTCAATGGGGAAAAACCAAGAGCTTTTCCTCTACAGTCAGGAACAAGACAGGGATGTTCACTCTCTCTGCTTTTATTCAACATAGCACTGGAAGTCCTAGTCACACAGTCAGACAACAAAAAGAAATAAAAGGCATCCAGATTGGCAAGGAAGAAGTAAAACTTTCAGTATTTGTAGATGTCATGATACTCTCTATAGAAAACCCAAAAGACTCCACCAAAAAACTGCTAGAATTGATAAGCAAATTCAATAAAGTCACAGGATACAAGATCAATGTACAGAAATTTGTCTCACTTCTATACACCACTAATGAAGCAGCAGAAAGAGAAATTAAGAAAACAATTCCATTTACAATTGCACCCAAAACCATAAGATACCAAGAAATAAACCTAACCAAAGAGGTGAAAAATCTGTACTCTGAAAACTATAAGACACTGATGAAAGAAATTGGGAAAGACACAAAGAAATGGAAAGACATTCCATGCTCATGGATTGAAAGAACAAATATTGTTAAAATGTATCTACTACCCAAAGAAATTTATACATTTAATGTAATCCATATCAAAATGTCACCATTTTTCAAAGAGCTAGAATGAACAATCCTAAAATTTGTACAGAACTATAAAATACCCCAAATAGTCAAAGCAATCATGAAAAAGAAAAAGCTGGAGGCATCACAATTCTGGACTTTAAGTTATATTACAAAGCTGTAGTGATCAAAACAGCATGGTACTGGCACAAAAACAGACACATAGATCAATAGAACAGAATAGAAAACCCTGAAATGAACCCACAATTATATGGTCAATTAATCTTCAATGAAGGAGGCAAGAACATGCAACGGGAAAAGAACAGTCTCTTTAACAAATGGTGCTGGGAAAACTGGACAGCAACATGCAAAAGAATGAAACTGGACCACTTCTTTGTACCACATACAAATATAACTTCAAAGTGGATTAAAGACCTAAATGTGAGACCTTGAAACTCTAGAAATCCTAGAAGAGAACACAGGCAGTAGCTTCTTGGACATTGGTCATAGCAACTTCTTTCTAGACAGGACTCCTGAGGCAAGGGGAAGAAGAGCGAAAATAACTTACCCTGTTTTTTAACGTTACATACCATATATTTAAGTTAATAAATTAGAAAATGAAGTAAAAAATTAGCTGTCAGTTCAACTTCTTAAATATGTTTAATCTTGAAATGAGATCACACTTCTAGAACATTCAAGCTGATTCACATTAATACAAATTAGACTCTTTCTACTGTATCCTTAATTTCCTAGCATTTTAAAAGATGTGCTCCACCAAATCAGACATTGATTTATGATACACATCATAAAGGCATTCTTCTTGAGAGAATAAATCAAAACACTTGTATGGGGCACCTGGCTGGCTCAGTGGTTAAGCCTCTGCCTTTGGCTCAGGTCATGATCCCAGGGTCCTGGGATAGAGCTCCACATTGGGCTCCCTGATCCATGGAGAGCCTGCTTCTCCCTCTCCCACTCCCCCTCCCCCTGTTTGTGTTCATTCTCTCGCTGTCTCTCTCTCCATCAAATAAATAAAATCTTTTAAAAAAACACATTTGTATAAAAAGTTATGAGGGAATGTGAAAGGTTAAAATACAGTAAACCAGAGAGATCATCTATATGGTGGACATCCTTCTGCTGTGTTCTGCCACAGCTCCTGCATCAGTCAAGCCTCTAAAGACCAAACAGACCTATATAGTATGAACGCTGGTTGGCCCAGCTAAAGAAGAAACACCATATTTACATCTTATTTCCCCTTTGTTGCAATGTCACCTCAAGTCATTTTAGAAGGCTATACAACAATGCTACTCCTGTTTCTAAAAGTGATATACCTTCTTGTCTGGAATTGTCTTTAGCTTAAATGGAACAATAAGTACTTTCACTGTTAATCAATATTCATTCTCAGAGTATATTTCACCTTTAGAAATTACAAAAGGCATTCAGATCCAAGTCTGAAGGAAGAGTGGATGAACAATCTGGATAATAATAATGGTTAGGGTCAAACCTAAAATACTACTAAGTGATTGTTTTCTCCATTCATATCTGAGTCCTAGAAAACATCCCACAGTGACTAATCTTAATCTTCTCCAGTATCTTTAAATTTCAATCCCTCCCCAAAGACTTTGATCAATCAATGATCTGATACTCTATTTATTTTTCAAGTAATCTCCACACCCAGTGTGGGGCTTGAAATCTTGACCCTGAGATCGAGAGTTACATGCTCTACCAACTGAGCCAACCAGGCTCATACTCTACATGAATCTTTCGCTGAAAGATGTGAGCTTGTTTGACTTCCCTACTATCCATGTTAAGATTTCTCTGAATCCAGGGGCACCTGGCTGGCTCAGTCGGAAGAGTATGGGAGTTCAAGCCCTATGCTGGGTACAGAGATTACTTAAAAAAAAAAAAAAGTTAAGATTACTCTGAATTCACACTCCCATCCCTCTCCTAAAATCAGCTTCTCTTTGTGTGCTTCTGAGCAAGATAATGTCCACAATTTTCTTCTGTAAATGGTTCACGGCTGCATTTACAGAGAGGCATATGATCTCTCTGTTTCTAATTTAAATTTAACCACATGTAGAATTCAAACCACACAAGTCTAAAGTATGTCAGCAGGAAGATGCCTTCTTAGAAGTCCACTAATCTTATCTTCCACTTCTAACAACGAAGAAGCCAAGACCCAAGGAGTATGACTTACTTAAAGCCACAGCAATTAGGAGCAAAGCTGAGATCAGATCTCACTGCTTATCATTCTACATCTGAGTTTCAACGGTGTCAGAACTTTCCAGATGGGTTAATAGTTCCATTCTCCCAGGCTCATGATCTCTCACGATCATGATCCATTAGAGAGACTGAGCGTACGTGGACATGGTGCTAACCAGATATGAACAGAGGAAGGTCAGTGAGAGGCCGACTTTGACAAAGGAGCATATGTGCAGAAGGACAGCACAGCATCGAAGTACAACTGAGACAACTTACTTACCTATCAGAAGTGTGAGGTCAGCGTCTGCTCCTGGTCTAACCTTGAACTCCGGGGTCCACAGCTCGCACTGTAGATCACACTCTTTGGTTTTCTTCTAAAACTGTGACCTGAAAAGGAAAGAAAGGATTTTTGATTACCCTTGCTGCGGATGCAAATCAACTTCTCTAAGTAAAGATTCTGCATGAAAAAGAGGAAAACATACCAGTCTTTTTCTAGCCCTATAACAGAAACCCTTCCAGCCACCACACACCCGTGGGAGAAATAAGCCTGGACCTAGAGATAGTCTGGGCTTTATACCCTGCAAGCCCTTTGTGCTGTCATCCACTGTGACCATTTCATGACTTCACACTGTAATTTGCTGGGATTCAGTGGCCAAAGATACTGATCAGCCCCTCTGCTTATTTAAGCCACTGTCCCTGAGGTTAATGAAATAAATATCCTGTTAGCCCCATATCCACGGATGTAGAAATGTTCCCCACTCGCTAATTAATGATTCCAGTGAGGGATGGATATCCTGGCACTAGGAGGGGACAGTTTGGATTTTGTACAGCACTGTCACACAAGTAGCTGTGAACAGTCTATATAAAACTGGACTGAGGGATGCCTGGGTGGCTCAGTCGGTCAAGCATCTCCCTTGGCTCAGGTCATGATCCCAGGGTCCTGAGATCGAGTTCCACGTCAGGCTCCCTGCTCAGCGGGGAGCCTGCTTCTCCCTCTGCCTGCCGCTCCCCCTGCTTGTGCGCTTTCTCTCTGACAAAGAAATAAAAGCTTAAAAAAAAAAAAGATAAAACTGAATTGAGTCACGTGAGATGCTAAGCAAGGAACAATTTATACGCATTTTCAAGAAAGACCCAATTAATAGAAGTATACATGCTTAGTATGCAGGGCTAGAGCTTCAGTTTATTCAAAGTGGCAAAGGTCTTGAACCATATCTTGATTACATAAACCATCCAGGTAATCCTGGCCTAAACCTGCCCCCTTGCGTGCTGCCAAAATACGACACAGCCGCTGCTGCATCGAAACTGGAGGGAAAACGACGATCGGTCGGGGCAAAAAGATCTAACAGAGTAACAGCAGTAAGAACTACAGGATAGGACAAGATGGCGGGGAACTAGGAGGAGGCACTGGTTCAACCTGTCCCCTAAAGTGAGCTGATTACCTACCAAGGAACTCCGATCACCCATGAAATCAGCCTGAGATCAGAATTCTACACGTCAGGATCTCTACGGGGGCAGAGGACGCCAGTGGGCAGGTAAAGCGGAGTGGGAACGCCGGACTGGGATCGGAAGATAAACAAAAGGGGGAGGGAGCCACCAGAGGTGACCCATTGGGAAGTAATACCCCAATACGAGAGTGCCCTACGACTGGGGACCAGCCTTAACTTGATGTCTGATAGAAAGCACTCAAAAAGAGCAAAGGATCGCAGGGGGAAATTGTGGGAATTGGAACTGTTAGGGACAGGGGCTTAAATCCCCCACGGAGGACAGACACCCCTGGCGCTGAGCCAGAGAGAGTGTAGTGGAGAAACCAGGTCTTGGTCCATGAGCCGCAAGGAGACCTCCTAAGGGCGCGTGGCATGTGGCAGGGGCTGGGACACATGCGGGGCAGAAACAGCCTTTTTGCAGTCCCCACACGTGAGCCACACTGCCCAAGCAGAGCCTGAGACGCGCTCCACCCCCTTCCCTGAGAGAGGCGCGCGGCGGTGCCAGAGGGGCGCTCTCACACCCGGAAAGTCTGAGCGTTCCCAGACCAGGGCAGCGGGAAAATCTCAGTGTGTGATCACCGCTTGGGACCTCGCTGGGAGTCTGGAGCTGCCCAGACAGCTGCCGCTATTGTGGTTTTGAGTACAAGCAGGACGCACAGGTGTCCCCAGAGATCACGGCTGGGAACCTGCCCTGCAGCACCCAGAGGGGAACGGACTGGGGCTTCTCTCTGGGAGGGAGGTCTGGGTGCAGTTTGCTTTCCTCTAAACCTCCAAGAACCATCCGGAGCTGCCAAGGGGAGAGAAAACAAAGGAACAGACATAAAAACCTCCAGAGAACAAAAGCCTAAAGGCCCGTTTCCTCAGAGCCCACCCCCTGGAGGGGGGTGGGAGGACTTAACGCAGGAAACACCGCCTGAAAACCCACGCGGCAGGCCCCTCCCCCAGAAAGCCAACCCGCAGAGAAGACAACAATCACTACTACTTCATAGATACGTTTAATTTTAAATTCGTTCCCACTATTCTGGTTCATTTTTTAATTTTTTTAATCTTTTTAATTTTTTTATATAGATTATTTTAGCCTATTTACCATCACAGTGAGATGTCCAGTACATCAAATTCCATAATAACCTTTTAACCTGAACTTTTTGATACACATACCCATGTTTTTATTTTGCTTTTCTATTTTTTTTAAATTTCACTTTAGTTTAGTTTATATCATTCTTTTCTTTACTTTTATTTGCTAATATTCATATAGAGTTAAAATTCAAGGTAATCCCCTTTCCCCAATCAATGCTACCCCTATAGGTAAACCAATTTGTAATCCCCTGATATCTTAGGAAAGTTGTTTCCTTTAAAAAAGATATCAAGATACATCCAGGAAGAAGCAAAATAACCTTCCTCTCCCACACTGAGAATTTACAACCACTCTCCCATCTTTTTCTCCTACCAGAATTTTTGTATACTTGTGTTTGTCCTGGTATTATATAAATCTTATACTTAGGGTTCTTTTTGACAAGGTTCTTTTTTTTGTTTGTCTGTTTCTTTGTTTTGCTTCTACATATATATGTACATTTTTTTTTCTTCTCTTGTCATATGCTTTTATCAGTCTTTTTTGTTTGTCTGTATTTGTTTGTATACTTCACAAACCTTACCTTGGGGCCCATTTGGGCTGAGACTTCTCTTTTATCCTTCTTTCTTTTCTCTCTCTCTCTCTCTCTCTCTTTCTCTCTTTTTCTGCTTTTTCTCTTTCTTTTTTTCTTTCATTTGGGTGGGGACTCTTGATTGCTCAGAAGCATTCCAGGGTGCACCTTCACTGCACGAAGGTCGATATATCCAGCTACAACCATTCAGCCAACTCTCACCAAAATAACTAGGAGGAGGAATGCCCAACAGAAGAAAAATTCAGAGGATGGGCCCTCTGCAACAGAGCTAATGGCTACCGACATAGACATTATGTCGGAAAGGGATTTCAGGCTAACAATTATCCAGGCAATAGCGAGGTTGGAGAAAACCATGGATGACCAAATGGAATTGATTAGGGCAGAACTGAGAGCCACCAGGGATGATGTTCACAATTTTAGGGC
>PISX010010566.1:0-60150 GCA_004024625.1 Mellivora capensis
GAGGAGGAAGGGATATGAAAAAGAATACACATAAAATATGCACAGCAGGTAGGGGGGAAAAAAGCAAAGTACAGCTATTTGGGACCCTGGAGTGTTTTAAAATTGTTTTTCACTTCCACATTCCAAATTCCCTAAACTCCAAACAGATCAAAGTTTTACAGATTATCCCTGAAAAAAAAAATAAGACAAGAAACACAAATTAATAACTATTTAAGCATTCTGTTTCATCATGATAACAAACAGATGGTTTTAATATTCTGGAGGCTAATTCCTGAACAATTAAAAACACAGCAAGACATTAACATCTAATGAAACATTTTAACTACCAGTATATGCATCTGCCATTAATTCCCACACAGTAAGGTCTTGGATCTCCTCAATCTGTTCTTTATTAAGGAAAGTTTTTCCACTCTGAATTTAGTGAAGTAGAGAATTAACAACTGTTTTCAATCAGCAATCAGCAGGATATTTCGCCAATGTGTACTGAAACTATGTACACTATCAGACTTAAATTTATTCTTATGATCGCTTTGATGTACACGCATTTGCAACTGAAGAACAGATCCAATTTTCTAATCAGGCCTTTTCCCCCCAAAATGCATACGACATTAGCCCCTTTATAAACAACAGGAACTCTCCTCGAGCTGTGACTAAAAGAGGTGTTGTTAGTGTTTAATAATGCAGCTAACTTTGGGCTTGAATCGCCACCAACGTCCCAGCCTGCTACCTTCTACCACTCCAGCAACAACCACAGGAACAAGGAAGGACGAACGGATGTGTCACTGTCTCAGATCTGGCAAGCTGAGACAGAATAACCAGTTACCATTAAGCTGTTTCCATATTTACAGTAATGATAATGCCACACAAATTTGTTTGCCGTTACACAATTTTCCAATCACTGTGCGTAACTGATCTAATTGAATCCTCACATAAATTTTCTGGGGTCATACAAATAGTGATTGTAATGTATCCCCCTTACAGACAAAGGAGTAAAATTCAGAGATGAGGGACCCAACCGGAGACTCCCAGAGAGGCGTGGGGAGCGGAGCCACACGCAGTTGCCGTCCCCCCGCTGAATGCTGTTGACCGTCCTGAAGCCAAAGTTGACAACCCGCTAACCGGAGCTCCACAGGCTCATCTCCCAACAATGAGGATTTCCATTTTGAGGCCCAGAAAGCGGAGGTCCAGGATAACCCAAGGTTAAACAGATAAGAAGAGGGGGACCTGGGATGCACAGCTAGGTCTTACCCCGCGGTCCCTGTTATTCCACAGTATTATGCGACCCTCCTGAGTATCTCATTCACAGGCAAGGCAGGCCCATGAGAACCAGTCGTGGCGTGTCTGCTCCTCTAGGCCATAACAATCCTAACATTTTGTGATTTAATGACCAAATATTTTAGGGCAGGCAATTACTATATTAGCTGTAATTATTCTGAGATCTTTGTAACGGGAAAGAGGAAGCAAATGCCATCACATAGCTCGGTTATTTTTACAACGTGTCCCTCAATCCCGATTAACTAATACATAATCTAATGTGGCTGAATCTGCACATATTAAATGCATGAACCTTGGAACTAAATTCTATAAAACTATCTCAAATGTCTTCGTAGAATTACTACTAATTAAAGCACCTTTTAACCCAGGGATTTTGTTGTTGTTTGCTCATATTAGACGCAGACAAGCAAGCAAGTATACAATTCCGTTAATTTTAGCGGCCTGAAGTAAGAAATCTGGATTAATCTAATGATGAGGTGAAGAGGCCTCTAATCTACTCAAGTTAATTTCTATCTCTTATTCAAAATCTATAGGTGCCAAGCAATTGTTGTCTGATTTGGAACTTCACAGTTAGTCTTAGCTCTAGATATGTAGTAGAAGATCATGAAAGGGAAAAAAATAGGAAAGCATGTAGACTAGCTTGCTTATCAAATAAGCTCTACGAAATTTTAGTGCTTTTGTCTATAAAACATATACATGTACGCTACAGACGGAATCCTTGCATCCCTCTCCAATTCATGTACTGAAACCGAATCCCAAATGTGATGGTATTAGGAGGTGGGGGTCTCCGCAAATGATTAGGTCATCAAGGCGGGGCTTTCATGAGACCCCGGAGGGCTCCCTCACCCCTCCCACCTCGTGAGAAACAGGGAAAAGAAGGCCGTCTATCAACCAGGAAGTAGGCCCTGAACAAAGGAACCTGCTGGAACCTTGATCTCTGACTTCTCAGGACCGTGATAAATAAATGTGTGTTGTTTACAAGCCCCCCGAAATCTACGGTATTTTGCTATAGCAGCCTAGACAGACTAAGACAATTTACAATGTATATCAACACACATACATAGACACACCTACAGCTATTATCTAAGCAAACAAACTATTTATATCAAAACGATCTTCACTGAGATGCCCGAGGGCTGGTAGCTAGTTTTATAAAGAAATCACCAAAAATACTAAACACTGCAAATTAAAAAGATTATATTGGGCGCTTCCTTCATACTTCTTTGCTTTTGTAAAATAAGCCAAAGCTTACTGATGTCTTCAAACCCAAGTGTTATGGGTAAATAAATATATACAGCTATTTTTAAAAATACAAAATAAATGTGGGATTTTTCCTAGCCATCAGGATAGGCATATTTTAAATGTAGTATTTGCCCAATACAGAGCAATAACAGGGAGAATATTTTTAAAAAGAATAAGAGGGTATATTACCACAGCAATGATTAGTGGTGATATGGAAAGGAAACTCAAGTTGGTAGAGATAAAATATTTTTAGTTTAATGATGTTTTATTCCTACAGAAAAAAAAAAAAGAAAGAAAGAAATCCCTAAAGGCACATTAAGAAGTCATTATGGATACATATTCAGCACCTTTTTAGGAGAAAGATGGGGGGGAGGGGTCTGCACCTTTTTTTTTTTTGGCAGTTCTTATGAAAATTCATAAGCCAGATGGCATTCAATAAATGTAAAGAGCTAAAGAATTTAGTTTTATAGAAAAACATCAATTAGCATAGGAAAATTAGCAATTAGGCAATCATTATACAACATATATCAATATTACTAACGAGGGAGCACATACACTAAATTTCTAACATGAACTCTGTGAGAAACAAGTATTTTTTGAAGCAATGCTATTTCCCTGTGTTTATCAGGACTTCATTATGGCGGTCTGGGAAGGCAGTCAGCATGACTGACCCATGGCAACACAGTCCTTTCTGGATCTCCTCATAAACTACTATGGTTCCCCGGCAGGTAACCTCTGGACCGGTGTCATTTTCTATTCAAAAGTTTTAAAATTTATCATCTTTTTCCATCCATGCAATTCAGCCTGGTCCTCTTGAATGAAAGAGTGTTTGTTCAGCCACTAGAGCTCTCTACTTTGTGGTCGGGTCTACGGGGTAATACAATGAGAAGACATCTTCCCAGGCTCCACTCTGACAGTTCCACCCATAAGGAAGTAAAACCAAATCCAAAAGCACCGTACAGCACAGAGATCATCTGTGCAAAGATGGTCATAACCAAGCATTTTTGCTGAAACTCTAAGTGAAGATGAGAGGCTCCAAGTGCAAAGTCATTAACATTCAAAACAACAAGAGGCTAATGAGGTTCAGCAAGAGGGACAAAAAGCACACAGTGGTGCTGTACAATGGTATCTTGAAACAGTCACGACAGTGACCAGGAGAAGAGTCACCACCGGGGCCAACGCTGACCTTAAACAACCTCCTTGCTCGAAAGCCGATGCCTTCTAAAGCCCTGGAATACTGCTTAAAGTATCTTAAAGTATCTTAAAGTATCTACTTATTTGCCATTTCTGTCGCTTTTCATCTAACCCCCAATCTCCTGTGACACGTTACTTGCCAACAATATGCTTCTCAAACACAGTTTCAGAGGGAATCCAAACCAGAGATACAAATAAATCCAAGTCAGAGATCGGTAAGTACCCAAAGCGTGAATTCTGCACAACAAACACTTGTACCATTTATGCCTTTTTATCCTTTCTGTTCTCAAAGCTAATAAAATGTACCTTGCGGTACACTGCAGAGATTGGAAAATATTACCAGAAGAAAATGTTTGCAGAACCTGACTCTTCTGAAGAGATCTTTGAAATTTAAATATACTTGTGAAATATCCATCCTTTTTATTTAACATTAAATGTGGTCTGTAATTGAGATATAAAAAGTTTTTTTCTTTCTGCCCTACAAATGCAAAAGGTCTTCCTGAAGAACAACTTCTGATCTGTGTGGAAGAGTTCCCCAGAATCCTTGCTCTCAGCAGAGAAGTGTGTTCCAGAGAAGGCGCGTCCCAGAGAGACAAGGACAAGGACCCCCGAGTCACAGGGCCTCAAGCTAAAAAACTCCTCTTGAGAAACCTGCTACTCCAGTTACTTTTAGAAGAAATTCGACAGGTGGCAAACAGGAAAAAGTGAAGGAGAATATTTAGATCCAAGAGTTTTAACCTCCGTTGATTTTTCCTCCAAAGCAGAGCACAAGAAAATCTGCCTTTGCCTTAACGCAGCAGATTCCGCAAAAAATATTGGTTCTACAGTTCTGGAGTCCCATACACAAGAACATGTACCCTGTTTCCTTCTTACCTTATGTTCCTTCTCCTGACTCCCAGGCTTCTTGATAAAGTAAAGGAAAGAGAGGTGTTTTTCTTGCCTTTTTTTTTTTATGGTTTTATTTTATTTATTTGACAGAGATTCCAAGCAGGCAGAGAGAGAAGGGGAAGCAGGCTCCCTGCTGAGCAGAAAGCCTGATGCGGGGCTCGATCCCAGGACCCTGGGATCATGACCTGAGCCGAAGGCAGAGGCTTAACCCACTGAGCCACCCAGGTGCCCCCATTTTTTTGGTTTTTTTTGTTTGTTTTGTTTTAAAGAAATGCTGATGAAGTTAGAGAAACACTCTAGGGCCTGGGCCTTTTGTCCAGGGATTAAAGGACTAAGAGGCAGGATGATGACTACAAACGTGGGAGAACCTGCAACCTATGGAACGCCAGAGAAACACTTCTGGGTGTAGGAAACCGGGCTTTAAAACCCCCGGGTTCGGGAGGTCAAGGAAAAATAAGACACGTGGTCTGCAACACCAATGCCTGGAGAACCGCAAAGGTAAAAATCGACTCTCGGCTTGTCGCTCCCCTCTGAGTGAGATCGGAGCCCTGGTGAAGCTCCAGGCTGTCAACCACGGGTACCCACCGCTAGCCACGGCGACAGCTGCGCGGCTCTGTTGTAATAAGCTGGAACAATTTAATGGCTTTTATTGTTCTGCTGTGGTGCCTGGGCTCAGCCACTCTCCCCTCCCAGGACTCCGGGGCCCCGCAAGGGCAGCAATGAGAGAAGATCTCATTTACCTAAAAGCACTTATAAATTTTTAATTTGCTTTAACAAGTAAATTAACAAGTCCCTCATTCAGGCAAGTTTTATGGCTTCTTGCCACTTGGGGAAGGCCGTAAAAGTTTTATAGATAATCCAGAGCTACTGAGACTGCTCGTAATAAATTGTCTGTTTCCTGTTATTTTATCAAACCACTGGGCTTCTAATGACTTAAAGTCACAGTCCCCTTATATCCAGGCTTTTTATGAGGCCATATTTATAAACTCCAAAGAATACCTTAAATTATACTGCGCCCCTGCTAATCATTACATTTTCTTTCTTTCTTTCTTTTTTTTTTAAAGGGAGCTTACCTTCGCTTATGCCCTGCTAACAAATGCTGCGAGTTCTGGAAACGGCGTGCTGAGTCTCCGTATTATTTAAGACGCTGCCTTGGCCAGAGTTCCCATTGGCAGAGGCTTTAGGGCGGCTGCGACCAGATCTGCCCGACAGCTCCGCCCACCGGAGTGTGGCACTTTCTGGAACGCTGCGTCTTACCCTGGGAGAGAGCTGCCCGATGACTATGCGCAGCGTGCGTGGTAAGAGAAGCTGGGCCCCAAAGGCGCAGACGAGGGCTTGACCCCGATCAACATGACACGTAGCTCCTGGCTCCCAGTAAGCCCTTCAGGCCTGGACCGAGGACAGGGTGGTAGGAAGGAAAAGGAACAAGGGCCAAGGTCATTCAAATTTTCCACTCATCGGGGCGCCTGAGGGGCTCAGTGGGTTAAGCCTCTGCCTTTGGCTCAGGTTCTGTCAAATACAAATAAAATCTTAAAAAAAAAAAAAAATCCCACTTATTATCAAGTACCTGTTATGGGCCAGGAACGCGGCCGGCAACGCGTAGAACCCAGAAAGGAGTAAATGTCCAAACCGACTGTAGGACCTCACACACCGACTGCACGGAGAGACTCGGCACCAGAAATCAAGGACTGGGTAAGGAGAATGAGGCGCTCTCTCACCTTCCTTCTCTGAGCACACGGCATGAGTGAGGGTGCCCAGGGCCCAGGCTGCTCCGTGGAGCGCCCCTTCCCCTCACACCGGCATGCACGCACACACAAGCGTGCCAAGCAAAGATCAAAAGGCGTGTGCTTTTCCAAGTGAGTCTGTCTGGGGACAGAATCTTTGGCAAAAGTCACCCACCAGCAAGGACAGAATGATCTATTTAGGCCTTTAAACGGAATGATTCAAAAGGCCAAGAGACCACATCACAGTCGCGGAGACACAACAGGCCCTGCAGGAGGGACGCGGAGTTCTCGTTTCATCCTTATCGATTTCCCCCCAGAAAACACAGCTTCGCAGGCCAGTACAGCCAGCGCCCTCTCACACGCAGGGTCTGCACCTGAGCAGTGAGCGCTCTTGTGCGGCTGCGCGTTTCTGATGCTTGGTTAATTACAGCACTTTATTCAGCGCTTCAGAGCGTAAACCTTTTGGCCAAGGTGTCAGAGCCCAGTCGCCGGGGATGATCTCATAATGATTCTTTTCCGTTCCGTCCCTCTCTGGGGGGAGCAACAACTCGAGACCGAAGAAGCCGAGACAGGGTGTCAGAGCGCACCCGAGCGGGGTCACCGCCGCACACCTCATTCCAAGGATGAACTCAGAACTAGTCTTCCTTCTGATTTTCTTGGCTTTAAGAGAATGGAAGAGAGCGGACTTCAATAAACATTATCCCTCTAGAAAATCTGAGTAAACTGTAAAAAAAGTGAGGCAAAGTCACGTGACTGTAGTCCTTTACGTAGTATTTTCACGTGCACGGTTTCATTTCGTCTTCACAGTCCCAGGAAACAGTAGAGGCATATTCCCATTTTGCAGATGTGAAACTGCTCAGGGAGGCTGCCCCGGGGTCCCAGTACACATTAGCCAGCGAGGAGCTGGACGACTCCTGAACCCGGTGTTGTGGAGACACAGCGAAGGGGAGGTTAATAATAAGAGCTTTGGCTCTTCTATAATAAGATACTTTAGGGTCTATGTATGTGTATAACAGGATCTTCCGCTAGATCGCCATCTAACTGTCCTCAGCACTACGCGCCAAATTAACACGGGGGCCGTGCAGACCGGGTGGCTTTGCTCGAGTCCACAACCAGAGCCACTTTATTCCGTGTAAACGGCAAACCACGGACTTCAACAGGAATTAGGCAACGTGCTTTTTCTTCTAAGAGCCTGTCATAGAAGTTAGAGCAGATGGAGGTACTTAATAAAATTTTATTGAATACAAAGCCGATATAAAAACTGTGGGTATAAAGTTACATGATTATTTATTTTAATCTGACTCTCCAGCAACTTATAAAGTACAGGAGAACAGACTGTTTGCCTTTTTTGTCCCCCACCACTGTATCCCTAGTGCCTAGGACAGCATCTGGCATACAGTAGGTACTCAATAAATGCTCAGTGAATGACACACACTCGTGTGAACGCACATATTCGTGAATGACAGAAATAAATGAATGCACCTTCATCTCCACTCCTAAAAACACCTTCAAAATAAAAAGCATCACACACTTTGATAATGAGCTTGATCTCTGAGGATGAAGAAAAGCACTACTGGGGAGTCTCTAAGAAGAGCACGTGGTTTAGGAGACTGTGTGTGCGCGCACAGGTCTACAGAGAAAGCCTTAACCACATAAACACCCACACACCCTCAATCCGTGATCTAATCCTGGCAAGTTTACAGACATCGCTGTTCGTTAATCAAAATCTTTAAAAAGTATCAGCCCAGCCCTCTGCTTGCCCCCAGCAGGCCGACTGCCAAATGTCTCCCCAGAAGCCAATGAGATCATCCCCTGGTAGCACCCGAGTCCTTCAGAATTCAGGAGTTTTTCAGGTTCAGGTTAATCTCTTCCTCTCTTTAAAAACGGAACATCCTCTCTGCAGATCTCCCTCAGGGCGTGGCGTCTGCAACGTGAAACAGACCACAAACCACTGGACCCCCTTCCCAAAGCCCATTATCCTGCCAACCGGCTCCTTAACTGCAACCAAGGGAGGAAGCTTACAGACTCCAGAGCTTTCTTTTGAGGGGGACTGTGGAGGGTGGAAAGCTACTAGAAAGTACCCATCATTTCTCTCCGCTACCACTGCATTTTGTTTCACTAAAGAACTGCTAATAAGAGGGGAACCAGTCCAAGGAGGGAAAAAAGCAACTGGAATTCACTAACTATACATCTCACCCCCTTTTCTTTCTTCCTCTCAAATTTTCAGCTGTTGGCAGGCTCTGAGGATGGGGGACGGTCATGCATGGCTACGAATGAGTCTTTTCCAAACCACTTAACGCACCCTAATAAAATGCAGACCCACAAGAATCCGTGTCCCGAGCAGGGCAAGCAGCACAGCACGGCCTGCTGGTACGTGTGACGTGTGTTTTACTCTTCACGTCAGGGTGCCCAGGAAGGGCTGGAGGAGAAAGGGGAAGAAAACAGGCAGAGACAGCCTTTTAATTTTCAAATCAAACACGTATGTTCTGCATATTTCTTTTGCCTCTTTAAAATCAATCCAAAGTCATCCAAGCCCGAGGGGAAATCGCGGCTGTCGGCCTGTACCAGCAGGGACTCACCTCCTTAACTGTTAACAGAGGTCATGACCATCCGCGCCCAGAGTCCCTCACGGCAGGTCCCAAGTAGGACAAGGCCTCCAGAGCACACAACCTGTCCGCACTTTCATCTTCGCTCCCTGTGAGCGCCTCACCTTTGGTTACTATGGGGGGAAGAGACAAGTCCTCGGAGGGCTGATGTCGGAAACGAGGGACTGATGGGAGGACCACGAAAGACGAGGGCACAGAAGAGCGGCAACGGGTGCTTTCCCCAAAGCGGCGCACCTGCGCGTCTAGAGCGGCTCAAGTCACGGGACGCCATCATTCCCTGCACGCGGCCCCGAGCCCCTCTTCCAGGAAGGTGGCCTGGCCGGGCACCGCTGTGAAGCCCGCGACACATGCGAGGAATCGGGACGTCTCAGAGACACGAGATGGATTCTGGGTCAAGCCATCAAAGGCGGTTGAGTTCAGAGAGCGACAGCGGTTCTCTGTTCACACCCTGACACGCTCTGTGAACACCTTACGCGTCCTCTGCCGCCGCTGTGTTAGCGAGGGTCACTTACTCCTGACACGGAATCTCCTGGCCTTCGGCCCGGGCAGCCCAGCAGCTGCAAAGGGGTGACTCCCCCACCCACACTGATGTGTGGGACGCATTAGACACAGCTCACCTGCACGCGCCCTTCGTGTCTCCTCATTACCTTCCTCCTCTCCATTCTGAGTTAATCTTTCAACTTCTAAGTTGATAAGAAATGCATCCACTGTGGATAATTTCTTCCCTCTAGAGAAGACTTTTCTCTCATGCAAAGCCTGTCCGTAAGAGTGAAGGAAGGAAGACAACGGAATCACGTGTCTTGTTTAAAAAAAAAAAAAAAGAATCCAACCGAAAACGTTGCCTAGATCCACGAGTGCTTCTGCGCCCAGCAGAGATCACCACCCACCATTTCTGACTTCTGATTTTTATTGAACGACTCATTTGTACAACCTCGATGAATGGAGGCAGCAGACCTGAGGAGATCTGCAGCCGAAGCTCTAGCAAGTTGGAAGGATATGTCAGCTGCCAAGTCTGGAAATGGAGCCCTGCACAGCCAGAAAATGGCCAGAGATTGGTTACGGCCATAAGTAATTGATCTGTCTGAAAATACAGGCTCCGAGTCGTGGGATTAATGCTGCCGCCCCAGCTGGGCTCCGCTGCTCACTTCCCTCCAGCTCTCTGACAACAAAGACAGGCCTCTTTCTCCAGGGACGAGAAATTTTTATTAAAATCTTTATACAACTTAGCAGCAAAGACTCCGTAAAAGCGTCCCAGAGATCTGGGGGAGAAGGGGAGGCGCAGCCCTCATAAGGAAACCATTCCACAATTTTCGTTTGATCTGGTTTTCATTTCAAAGCAGCCACCAGCCTGCTTCCCTTGGCCGAACGCGCTCGCCCCCCAGCTCGGCGGACAGGGAGAGGGAGCCCCGCTCGCGGCGAGCTTAGCTGGGGAGATGCGGGCGAGCAAAGCGGTGCAGAGCTGCAGGGGAGAGTGAGGTGGGAAGGCATCCAAAACTGCAGCTGTGCTGGCCCATTAAAAAGCTGAAACTCATTCTGCTGTTCGACCTCATGCTTATCACCACATAACTATTCATCAAAGAAATTTCAGTGCAATTAATTAAATTATTCCCATGTCTGTGCCACAGACTCGTTATTCAAGTATCAGCTTTCACGCACACTCCGGTCAACGCGGGTCTGCGCGCCAAGCCACGACTCTGGGGCTGTCCCGCCTCAATAAAGCTCCTCACCCCATTTCTCTTTTTTATCGCCATTTAGTTTCCACCAGGGCTTTGCTGCCAGTATGTTGGCAGGACTTCCAGTATATGGACGTAATGAACTCCACCACAGACACTTAACACGGGGGCAGGACGGAGCGCGGCTCGCGTGCAGCTGTAATGTCATAAACCAGTGCTTTCAGGAGGAGGATTTTATCAGCTCCGAAATAGAACCTGGCATCCCGCGGTACCAAGTGCAGGAAAAAGTTGGAGTCATTTGAAAATTCTTGTGATAATTAAGTTTATGGCTAAAATATGCCTAACATAGGAAATCTGAGCTACAGCAGATTCCTTTTCATCTGTCAGAACTGGTTTATTAAAGAGGAAGAGGATAAAAATGGACTGCTGAAATGAGGTTTTTTAATATGACCATCTCCTCGGTCACAGACCTGTAAGGGGCACACTCATCACTCGGGGCGTCCGACTCTTGCCTGTGAACTTTTCTACTGCTACAGCTATAGCAAAATGCAAATGACATTAACAGAGTAAGACCCTCCACGTGATAACCAGTAGGTAAATATTTAAGGCTTTTCCCTTTCCCCGCACACATCCGCACAGTGAACTATAGCAGTGGGACGAAGTACACACCTACAGAAATTGGCACTAAAGGTATCACGAAAAGACGGAAGTCTTTATATAGAATCAGAAATCGAGGGACGCCTGGGTGGCTCAGTGGGTTAAGCGGCTGCCTTCGGCTCAGGTCATGATCCCAGCGTCCTGGGATCGAGTCCCACATCGGGCTCCTTGCTCAGCAGGGAGCCTGCTTCTCCCTCTGCCTCTGGCTGCCTGTGCTCTCTCTCTCTCTCTGACAAATAAATAAATAAAATCTAAAAAAAAAAAAAAAAGAATCAGAAATCGATGAAGAAGAAAACTGAAAAACAAGAAAGAGTATCAATAAAACCAAAATCTGGTTTTTTGAAAAGATCAATAAAAGTGAACCTCTAAACGAGACTAATCAGTAAGAAAATAAAAAGGAAGAAAACATGAATTACTAATACTGAGTAATGAAAATCCATTCTAAATATTTAGAATGAAAAAAGTCACATCAGAGAAGATTCTAGAAATACTAAGTAAATACATAAAATAAAGATTTAGGGAGCACCTAAAGGAAATATTATGAACAATTTTACAGCAATAAGTTTGACAACTTAGATGAAATGCACACGCAGGTTATAAAATACAAACTATCACAGCTCACTCAAAAATAATTAGAAAACCTGAATAGTCCTGTACCAAATAAATAGAGTCTAGTTGAAAAACTTTCCAAAGAAAATTAAAGGTCCAGATGGCTTCCTTGATAGGTCTTACCAAATGTTACACAAACTTTTTCTGAAAACTGGCATTCTATCATGCTAGAACTGCCTTGATATCAAAGACAAAGACACTGGAAGAAAACTCCAGAAAAAACAAATTCAACAATATATAAAAAGGATAATACATCATGATGGTGCCTGGAATAAGAAGGTCGGCTTAGCAGTTGAAAGTCAACTCATGAAATTTATTATATTAACGAAAAAAAAACAACCTATATTATCATTTCTATAGACTCATAAATAGCACTTAATGAAAACCTAGTATCCAATCCTTACAAAAATTTCTCAGCAAACAAAAAATAGAAAAGCTTTTTCGAACTGAGAAAGAGAATCTAGGAACAACTTACAGCTACCATCCTAAATAATGGTGGACAAGCGAATGCTCTTCAACCTATGATCAAGCGATACAGATGTCCACTCTCACTGTATCCGGTAGTACTAGAGACTGTACCTAGTGCAATAAGACAAGAAAAAGAGAGGACAGCTATGCAGACTGAAAAAGAAGTACAACTATCTTGATTCACAGATGACATCACCGACTACATACATGATACATGTAAATCCACAGAACAGCCACTAGAACCAGTAAGTCAGTTTATCAAGGCTACAGTATCCATGATAAATATATAAAAATCGGGGCGCCTGGGTGGCTCAGTGGGTTAAAGCCTCTGCCTTCGGCTCAGGTCATGATCCCAGGGTCCTGGGATCGACCCCCGCATCGGGCTCTCTGCTCAGTGGGGAGCCTGCTTTCCTCTCTCTCTGCCTGCCTCTCTGCCTACTGAATAAATGAATAAATAAAATCCTTAAATATATATATATATAAATCAATTGTATATGTATATGCATATTTAATATACATATATTTAATATGTATTTATGCATTCATATTTATATACATTAATTACATATTTGACATATTAAATTAATTAATTAAAAATTAATAATATGCCTATTATTTAATATGCATATTTAAAAGTAAAATTAGTAAAACAATACCATTTACAATAAGCATCAAAAATACGTACGGATATATCTGACCCCCAAAATGTGAAAGATATGTACACTAAAACTCCAAAACCTTCCTACAAGGAACTGAAGAAAACCTAAAGAAATATATTATGTTCATGAGTCGCCATACTCAATTTTGCTAAGATATCAATTTTTTCCCAAATTCATCTATACATTCAATACCATCTAAATCCAAATCTTGGTGTGCTTTTTTAAAGAAATTGACTAAGTGATTCTAAAATTCATAGGAACACAAATAGCTAAAACAACACTGAAAGGCAACGAAGAGAATGAAGTTGGAAGATTAACATTACGTTATTTCAGGGACGCCTGGGTGGCTCAGTGGGTTAAGCGGCTCCCTTCAGCTCAGGTCATGATCCCAGCGTCCTGGGATCGAGTCCCACATCGGGTTCCTTGCTCGGCGGGGAGCCTGCTTCTCCCTCTGCCTCTGCCTGCCACTCTGTCTGCTGTGCTCGCTCTCTCTCTCCCTCTCTCTCTCTGACAAATTAAAAAATTACGTTATTTCAGGACATTAGAAAACTACAATAATCAAGATAATAATTACAGGGTACCTGGATGGCTCAGTTGGTTGAGCATCTAACTCTTGGTTTTGGTTCAGGTCATGATATCAGGGTCCTGGGGTCAAGCCCCACGTTGGGCTCCGCACTCAGCATGGAGTCTGTTTGTCCCTCTGTTCCTCCCCCCACACTTACTTGCTTTTTCTCACTCTCTTGCAAATAAATAAGAAAATAAAATATTTTTAAAAAGATAATAACTAAGACACATGGTAACTGACAAGGTAGACCAGGCTTAGGAAATTCTGTTTTTCCTGAAAAGGGCCAGAGAGTAAAATCTTATGCGCTGCAGATTACACATGGCTTCTGTCACATTTTCTTTTCTTTTCCTTCAT
Organism: Mellivora capensis; assembly: GCA_004024625.1. Lineage (NCBI taxonomy): Eukaryota > Metazoa > Chordata > Mammalia > Carnivora > Mustelidae > Mellivora > Mellivora capensis. Next base: position 13,915 of record PISX010010566.1, read on the forward strand.
TTCTGCTTACCTCACAGGCTGTAGAGAAACAAGTCTGTGAGTTGTATTTGTCACATGCTCCCTAGTTTCACAACCCCAAGATAGACAAATTGATCCATGGAACTAAAACTGTAACTCTTCCAGAAAAAAACATAAGGAAAACCTTGCAGCTCTCATTACAAACGGCATTTTAAAAACAATGCCTAAAGAATAATCCATTAAAAAACTGATAAATTGGGGCGCCTGGGTGGCTCAGTTGTTAAGTGTCCGCCTTCGGCTCAGGTCATGATCCCAGGGTCCTGGGATGTGGGGCTCCCAGGGTCCTGGGATCGAGCCCCACATCGGACTCCCTGCTCAGCCCTTTCCTGCTTCCCCTGCTGGTGTTCCCTCTCTCACTGTGTCTCTCTCTCTCTGTCAAATAAATAAACAAAATCTTTAAAAAAAAAAACTGATAAAATTCAACAAAATTTAAAACTCTGCTCTTATAAGATGCTATTAAAAGAACAAAAGGACAAGCCACAAACTGGGAGAAAATATTTGCAAATCATGTAACTGATAAAGGTCTTGTATCCAGAACAAAGAGTTCTCCACACTCAGTAATGCAAAAGACAAACAACCCAATTTTTCTAAATGGGAAAGGAATTTGTATAGACCGTTCACCAAAGAAGATACAAAGATGACAAATGAACACATGAGAAGATGTTTAACATGATTAGTCATCAGGGAAAGGCAATTCAAAACCACAATGAAAACCTGTCATACAACTACTAGAATGGCTAAAATGAGAAAGACTGACCACAGCGGATATTAGAGAGGATACGAAAACAGTGGAACTCTCGCATGACTCCGACGGCTGGGTACAACAGCACGACCGCTCCGATTACCGCTTGGCGTTTTCCTGAAACCCCTAACGTACGCCTGACACATTATCCAGTCATACTCCTAGAGAAAAGAATGCACACTGTGCTTGTACACAAATATTCATAGTAACAACAAAAAATTCCCCCAAACCAGAAACAACCCACGTGGCAATCCACAGGTGAATGTGTAAACGATTTGTGGTATAGCCACAGAGCAGAATAATACAAGCAATAAAAAGGAATGAACTATAGAGGCGTCTTGGTAACTCAGTCAGTCATGTGGTGACTCTCGATCTCGGGGTCACGCGTTCAAGCCCCATGCTGGGCTCCATGCTGAGCATGGAGCCTACTTGAAAAGAAGAAGAAGAAGAAGAAGAAATGAATTATAAATCTATAGTGAATAAATCCCAAAATAATTTTGCTGAGTGAATGAAACTCAACTGAGAAAAAGAAGTACATAATGTGTAATTCCACTGATACAAAATTCTAAAGAATCATACTACTCTACAGCGTTGGGAAACATTTCAGGGATTACTTGGGAATAGGGAAGGTAGCGGGGTAGGAAGGTGAGAGAGACAGAAATTACAAAGGGACAGGGGGAAACTTTTGGGGGTGACGGAGATGTTCATTATTTTGATGGTGGTTATGCTCTCGTGGATTTATACATGTATCAAATGACCAAGTTGTGTAGTTTGAATAGAAGCAGTTCATTATATATGTCAATTATACGTCAATAAAGCTGTTTAAGACTAAAGCAAAATACAACAAACTATAATTAAACTACATCACTGTACGTGAATACATTAATTTAAATAGGCAGATGATAACCAAAAAGCCTTGACCACATAAAATCACCTAAAAGTATCAAGTAAATAAATTATCAAGCAAAGAGAGGGCCAGGAACAGAATGATGGGGGTAGGGTTGGGGTGGGGATGGGAATTCGCATTAAAAGAAGAACCATTAGGGCACCCGGGTGGCTCAGTTGGTTGGGCGTCTGCCTTCATCTCATGTCACATTCCCAGGGCCCTGGGACCAAGTCCCACATCTGACTCTCTGCTTAGTGCGGCATCTGCTTCTCCCTGTCCCTCTACCCCAAGGCCCTGCTCACGCCCCACCCCCTCTCTCTCAAATTAGTGAATGATTTCACAGACCAGAAGTTAGTGATCTCATGAAGTTCGAGGGAGGAAGGCCAACAGTGTTGAAGACTGTAAAGCTCCACATGTGAAGGAACACGTCTGCTCATTTACTCATGGACTCTCGGCATCAGGCTGCCTGCGGAACGGGCACCGAGTAAAATGCCTGGTGACTAGATGGGTGGGAAATAAACAAAATCACTAGATTTAACAACTCGGGAATTTACTGAGGACCTTATTAGGAAATGTTTTAGCAGAGAAAAAAATGAAGGCAGTCTGCAGTTGGTTAGGGACTGAAAAGGAGCAAGGAGGTGTTCTACTAACAGGAAATTCAAGAAACACGGGCCTAAAAGGGCAGCTTTCCCACTCAAAGGTTCCAAGGAGGATTAAAGTTTTTAGACCCACTATATACTGTTCTTAAACTTCAGACACAGTTCAGACTGTTTGGAACAATTTTAGTCCTTTGGGAATTCCATCATTAAAAACAGAAATAAAGTACTAAAAGTCCAGCTGTATCTATAAATATTTTTAAAACATATGTAACAAGTAAAACCTCCCCTCTTTTCTCTACGGAGACATGTGATCTTAGCCTGGCTTCTGCTTTGAATTAGAAATGCTCCCCACTCCCCAGCACAGGATGATTTTTAAAAGTTTTTAAGACGAATTTCCTTGTAGGAGAGATTACAATAAATCATCCATATACCATAAAATTTAATTTGGAAGTTCCAGGTATTAGCAAATCAACATTGTAGGCACGTAGTCAACACAGGATTGAAAAGCCATTTTATTTCCACAGTTACATTCTTAGGATTAACGAAATTATTTTTGGAATGGATCTTAGAGGTAGGGAACCATAATGTTAATAACAACCCCCCCTTCCCATGCATGCACAAAGCAAAGGAGCAACACAACACCAGGCAAATCACGATTTTAAAACACACACACGCACACACGCATACCCAATTTTTCCCTTCTTTAAAGTGAACATTAACTGGAACCAACTGGGTTTTCATTTCTTCACATTTACCAATCCATTAACCGAAGTCTGATTTCCACTTTACTAAAAGTGACTTTCAAAGCTATTAGGTCACCTTGCAATTCTGTCTATAAACTTTAGCAAGCACATTTTATTTCCAGTGAAAGTAGATTAAAGAAAACATTCCTTAACGTTGAGTCTAACATATGAGTAGAAATAACTCTTTTCTTTAACCAAAAATGACTCACAAAAATATATTTTTACTTGAGCTGTCAGAGCTGGTTAAGTAGAGACAAAAGACCATTTTCCTTTGAATTTCTAATCCTGTTTTTTTAAAGTTTATTTTTCAAGACTTTTCACTGTAATAACGTTTCCAGAACACTATATTTCTTCTAATCCTGCAATACATCTCAGAGTAATGCAAATAAGGGCTAGCCTCCACCCTACCCGCACTCCCTATTCCTCATGGATTAGGGCTTGGAGAGAAAACTACAAGTAGGTAAATCCTCAAGCATTTGCTACCAAGTAAATGCTCAAGATACGGAACCTGCAGGTGGTGGGTTTTACGGAGGGCACGCATTGCATGGAGCACTGGGTGTGGTGCAAAAACTATGAATTCTGTTACGCTGAAAAGAAAAAAAAAAAAAGATACTGAACGGCCTGCTTTGCGTCCAAAGCTCCTCCGCACTTGGTTATCTTTCAATGTGCTGGATTCCGAAATCTTTCTGTGGTCCTAATGATAGGTAACACCTCTCTTCGACACCCTCTCATGTTACTTGAATATGGTAGATTTGCTTAAAGTCCTTCAAGTGTCCTTAGAAACTCGCATCCCAAATCCCGACTTCCTATCCTGTAATCTGGAAGATCTCTTACACTGCACTTCGTCCTCTTGCTATATTGTAAAAAAAAAACCTCAATGGCCTTGTTCCCCATTTGGCTTTTAAGAGTCTGATGCTCTACCGACTGAGCTAGTCAGGCGCTCCTGATTTGGATTGTAAACAATGGCATGTTGGTAATGCCGCAGAGCCAGCTCCTTGGAAAAAGATGCATGTGCGCATCCACACGCACACATTTATTACGGCTCTTACTGACACAAGGGATGAAGCAAACGATTTACAAATAATAACAGATATAACAACAAATACGTAACCATCACAGAAGACATTGTAAATAAACTTGTGGGGTTCGTAGTTTGTGCACTTCTTAACCACTAATGGGAAGAATCCAAATACCATTTACAGGTAATACGATTTACAAGTAATAACAAATTCCAACCAAACGGCCAACTGATTTCTAGAAAGTGCCTCTGTTGAAATGCGTGGCTCTTCTAGCTACAGCCAATCCAAGTCTGCATTTGAAGAACCAGCGTAACTCTGATGTGAAACTGGACTGATACATTCGAACCCGTAAAACAGAAGTGGAACAACTAAGACTCGTGTCAGAACTTCATCTGTTGATGCCCTGAATAGCTTCTTTGTTGAACTGGGTAATTGTTTTGAAATATACCAATATTTCCTCAAATGTTTGTGCTACCCATGATGTAATATGCAATTTCTTTCCTACAAATGTAACCAACTTTTAAATTTAATCTGTATTAGTAACCTTTTCACCTTCATTTTTTTTAAAGCCTAGACAATCAACAAAATATGTGATCAAGTTCGGTTTGTACTGTTTACCAACTTCTGCGGTGTAAAAACGAAAAAAAAATACTCCCATCATGGTTGATTTCAAACTACAGAAATGATGTCCCTAAATCCACAGTTGGGAAGAGATAATAGCACATCGTTATGTAGTATTTTTACCACACAAATAACATCAAGGTCATGGGTAACAGTTAAAATGTAGCAAAATAATTACAAAGCAACGAGTTTGGAATATCTACTGTAATAAAGTGAAATATATATCTATAAAGCAAAAATGAGCTTATATAACTTAATGTTTTAGTGTTTGACAACTACCTCACAAAATTCCTAAAAATTTAACTGGTTCTCGTGAGTTGGTAACAATCACACCAAAGTATAATCCTTTCCTTATACACCCCAGCTTCCTGCCTCCTCATCACTGGGAAATGGTATTTGGGTCCCTCCGGTTAGTAGTCAAGGAGTGCACAAACTAGGAGCCCCGCGAGTTTATTACGCCGTCTTCGGTGATGGTTGGCTGTGGGTCCACAGAAGCACTGGTAATGCCGCCCCTGGTGTTACGGTTCCACGTTTTCTACCAAATGAGCCAAGCAGCCAAAATTTTAAAAAAAGAGAGAGTCCTGATGTTAGCAGTTATTTTAAGAGTTACTTTCGGGACGCCTGGGTGGCTCAGTGGGTTAAGCGGCTGCCTTCGGCTCAGGTCATGATCCCAGCGTCCTGGGATCGAGTCCTGCATCGGGCTCCTTGCTCGGCAGCGAGCCTGCTTCTCCCTCTGCCTCTGTCTGCCTGTGCTCGCTCATTCTCCCTCTCTCTCTCTCTGACAAATAAATAAATTAAAAAAAAAAAAGAGTTACTTTCACTCCTCTAATAAAGTTTTCAAGGTTCTGTGAGCTCCTGCCCACAAAATGCAATAACAACATGGGGGCATACCAGAGTTATACGAAGGGGGAACGTAAGTTGTATGGCAATAACAAAGTCAAAATTTTTCAATACCAAAGTCTTCTCGGTATGAAACGGGATGAGTGTGTCTTTCTCTGCTCCCGTCTGCAATTTCCTTCTCCTTCCTCTGCTGTCCTTTCCCACCCGCCTCCTGCCCGCTCCCTTCCCGGACATTGGCTTACGCTGATAGAGAGACTCAACCAGCGTATCTCTGCCCTCCGTCCACAAAAAAGGAAGAAAATGCTGCCTTAGGAACAAAGTCTGCTTCACGAGGCTGAAATCACAGTAAGACTAGCCAGGATTCTACTACAGCAAACAACTGAACACTCGCGGACTAGCTCGCTAGCTTGGCCCAGAGTGGCGGCCGTGGGGACGCAGTAATAAGTGGGCCGGGAGCCCTGACCGCTAGCCCAAGCACAGAACATCAAAGAATGAGACCCTGGCAGATCCACTATCCATCTCAGCATCCAATCTCCGGAATTATAATGACAGCAAATGACCACTTTAGGCATACAGCATCCAAAAGACTGGAAAATAGATTCCAGACATCCATGGCTCTGGAGTGGAGTTTCGCAGGGAGCCTGCCCAGGCAGCAGTAAAGCAGGAAGGGGGCAAAGCCTGCCATGCACGGGAGGTGGAACAATCCTGATGGGATAGTGCAGCCTGAGTGCTTCCATTCCTGGTAACGTCCTGGGTGTGCGTGTGTGTGTGGTGTGTGTGCACATGTGGTGTGTGCGCGGTGTGTGTGCGTGTGGCGTGTGCGTGTGCGCATAAGAGAACCAGCACAGAGCTGTTCAGTCTGTATCACCAATCGATGACTAGTCCACGGGTAGAATTTCTGATAATCTTTGAGAGGCTTTCCTTATGGAACATTAAAAATTAAAAATGTTTAATGTTAAAACATTAAAAATGTTCCTTATGGAACATTAAAAAAACGACACCTGCACATGCCTCGGTTGCTACTCAGGCTCACTTTAGGGCAACTCCTACTGCTTACAGAGTATGCGTTCTCACGCTTATGAGCCTGTGCTCTGGGAGAGGGCAGAGGTGAGATGTGACGGGTCCCCAGTCACTCACAGGATGACGGCAGGTGCACACGAGCTGTGTTCGTTCAGCACGGCGGTCACACACGCAAGAAGGCAGGGGGCTCAGCACATCGAGCTGGGCTCTGACAACTATGGCGGCCCGGAGCACAGCATCATCTCCCTGGGTCTGTTTTATGAACTCCCAGAACTGGCAGTGACCATAAGAACATCTCATCCAATCACGAGTCAAGGTTAATACTCCCTCATAGGGACCGACGATACTCCCAACGACCCGAGCTGCTTTCTGATGCTCAGACCGTTAGGAAGCTCTTCCTTCTATAGGAAGGATCCACCTGTACGCTTCTACTCACTGCTCTCCCTTTCGTCCACTGGGACCTCTAGAGAAGTCCAATCCCTCGCCTACATGACAGTCTTTAAATAATTGAAGACAGTTGTTACATATCCCTCTGGGCCCAACAGCTCTGGTTCTTTCGACCATTTCTAATAAGACATGGTTCCAGTCCCTTCAACCACCGGGATAATTTCGCACGCGTCTCTAACCAGAATGCTCCCCCAGTTTCGTTCCAACAGGCCGCTACCAGCCTGTGCTTTCATCATCTGTATTTGCACTGCTGAGATGTACTTTGAGCTCTAGACACTGGATCTTCAACTCTCTTTTCAAATGTCAACTGCTGGGTTGGAACTACTGTTCCGACCGAAGACCTTTGGGATCCTGCTCCTATCACCGGGAGGAAGCGATCTCTCTGCGACAGACTGTCCGGCTATCGGACTGCCACGACAACCCTGACCTGCACCACGTCACAGATAAAAATGTTGACAAAATGGAAGCAAATGCACAGCCCTGTGGCATGCAACCACGGACCGTTCTTCATGTTTGTGTCATTATTCAACCTGTTATAATCTTGCAGACTTCATACTCTCTACAAAAACTCCGTGAAGGATCCTGTGACACTATTTGCAGACATCTAGGTACACATTATCTACGACATTCTCCTAAAGCAGGGGTCAGCAAACTACGGCCCGCGGGCCTCCTCAGTCCACTGTCTCTGTTGTATTGGAATACAGCCTTGTCCATCCATTCATACCTTGTCTGTAGTTGCCTTCATGCCACAGTGGCAGAACTGAGTAGATGCAATAGAGAAAGGTCTAAAATATTTACTTTCTGGCTCTTTGCAGAAAAAAAATTTGCCAATTCCTGTTCTGAAGGAAACCATAAGTCTGGCATAACATTTTAAGTGAACCCAGATCACCAGTGATGACTGCTTCTTTTACTAAGCCCTTGGAAAGCGTTCATTAGTAATACCTTCTAGAATCTTCTCTGGGTTGACTTCAAGCTTACTGTTCTATGGGTTCTAAAATCTACTTTCTTCGCCCTTACGAAAATCAGAACTATTCAGGTCCATTCTTCATTTGTACAGCAAGAAGACTAAGTACATGCTATCTTTGGTAGTGGAATTCCATGTTGAATACTGTCCTATTTATCCCTGTCACTTCACGTTCTCACAGAATTCAGAGTATACCCAATACTGAGAGCCTTCTGCTATAAGGCACGCTGGGGCGTCATTAGCAGGACAGCAGAAAAATTGGAAAAAAGCTCAAAGGAAACAGAATCAGGGCTAGAAAGGCCAACTCACCAGAGGGACATGCCTCCCAAGGAAGTTAAAATGCAAAACTTGAATCTCTAACGAGCAAAACTCCAGAGGACACGATTCATTCTCTCGAGGACCCAGCATCATTGCAGGCGGCACAAGGACAGGCAACAGAAATCCCTGATCTAAGTCCATATTTGTTGCCACTAGGAAAGCAATCCTCTGATGTCCAAGGAAAGGGGAGCTGTTCTGGCTGAAGGGAGCTCTTAAGCAGAAGCTGAAGGTGAAACACGGGTGTATTCCCTTGGGAGAGAGACTGGCAAAGGTAAGGTGCCAGCATCCCAAGGCATTCAGGGAAGAAATCAAACTTTCTGAAGACCAGATACAAATGGGAATGATGTAGACGAAAGCTCAAAGAGGACTTCAAGTACACAGGATGCTGAACTCAAGATTAAGAACATGAGATTAAGATTAAGAACACGAGAACAAGATCAAGAACACGAGATTAATCCTAGATACCACCAAATGATTTTTTTTTTTTCAAATGAGTGAATTTCTAATACTTGCTAGGTTTAGTTCTAACCTGGGGATTGGTTAGGCCAGAATTTCTAAGCCAGTGCGCATTCCGAGATACCCATTCCCTCTGATGTAGGGCTGGTCATGGCCTCTGGGCCGCTGCCTACAAGACAGGAGTCTTGTCTACTGACCTCGGTGCACTGCACAAATAGTAACACCTTCTGCTTCTGCCATGATAAAACAAGAGTTGGAAAGCACTGGATTAAGCTAAGGCTTGACTGACAAGACTTCAGTATTAGCAGCTGGAAGGAGGGCCTGGGGGGGGTGTGTGTGTGGAGCCGGTGGGGAGGGGAGGAATGATGGCGCAAAGAAGGGATTGAGGAGTAAATGGAGTACCTAGAGTAAGCGAGAAATAAACCACAAGGACACTAATTTGGGCAAGGTTCTCAACGATGACAGCGAGGCTCTCCAAGCAAAAGGAATGGTCCAAAATGCACAGAGGTAAGGTGAAACTGAGCAGTAATTTACATACGGCCTGTGTCAACCAAAGGCCCCATGGCATTAATGAGGAATATTACAAACCCCAAAGCAATTACATGGGATCCAGTCGCACCCGGATAAAAAGCAAACTCCCAAAGGGAAAGATGCTATATGTATAATGGACAGAGAAGAGGAAAATTCCAGATTATCAAAGAGTTCTTAACCAGATGGGCAGAAATGTCCTCACAGGTTTTGTGACCGTCGACAGTGACCTCTCTTCAGGAATGCAGGAGCCTGCAGAAGTCAGCTGGACCATAACCCTCCTACATATTTTGTAGGGACCCATAATGCATTCAGTTGACAAACAATTCTGCCAAGTAGCTCTTCCACATGTTGATCATGTCAACAAAATTAATTTGACATTTACAGCTATTTTGAGAATAAAATGCAGTTGCTTAAATTATTCTGTGGAAGCAACATGAGACGGAATTATTCAGTTGACAAAATCTAATTAGGTGTAAATTATTTCAGGTCATATGAATTATAAAACCTTTCACAGATAAGTATTTTAATTCAAAGTGGCTCAGAGTGCTATAGAATATTAATGGGCCTACCGCCTCTTGCAATACCCTCACACTTCTGTCTCCAGTAATGCTCCCGGCTCCCCAAATGCTGGCCTCCGTGCTAGCTCTCATTCTGCCCTCTCAGGCCTACAGCTGCAGAAGGGAGAAGGAAGGAAAGGAGGACACTGCTGTGCTAGGAAACGTACATAAGTTCATTCCTTTTCTGATGAAGATATAATTCACATATCACATTACTTCATTTATTTTTGACAAGTTGCATTATCTTCCATTTGACAGATGCGGAAACCGAGGCTCAGAGAGTAACCTCCCAGTAACGCACAACTCATCTGTGGCCAAATGCTGGAATCGAAATGCAAAGCCAACGGGACTGCCAACATTCAAGGCCTGCCTGTCTTTGCTGAGATTCTATGAAACAAGAGTCACGTAAGTTAATTCTGGATATCAGACTCCAGTATTTAGCAGAGAGGAACCCAAGCAAAGAGCAGGAACCTCCTCGCCACCAGTGATTACGCACGAAATCAAAAGAGGAAGAATCCTGGCCATCCCAAAGGACTACGAAGGAAGAGAAAGTAAAGGGATGACCAGGAAAAGGTTATTAAACAGGAACATGGGAAGAACAAAAAACCCCACAACACCGGAGGTTCATATAGAACAGACGCACACTCTTCGACTGCTTACGTCAGGTCACTAGGGGATGGGAACTTTCAGTGACAGGTTTGAATGAAAACTACAGCAGTGAACTCATTCGTGATTAGGGAACAGTTATGTATCAACTTGCTCTTCTCTGAAATGGGGACAATGACGTTTGTCTTTCCCTCCTTTGGGGAGATAAAAGAGATGGCAAACCAGACCTTTGGGGAGAAAGGCACACAAAAAATCCAAACCACGCTTCCTACAGCAAATGGCAACACGGAGCACTCGATACAGAACAGCATCCCACTGGAGGTCAATCTGCGATGGAAATAAAAATGCCATGTGAGGGGCACCTGGGTGGCTCAGTGGGTTAAAGCCTCTGCCTTCAGCTCAGGTCATGATCCCAGGGTCCTGGGATCGAGCCCCACATCGTGCTCTCTGCTCAGCAGGGAGCCTGCTTCCTCCTCTCTCTCTGCCTGCCTCTCTGCCTACTTGTGATCTCTGTCTGTCAAATAAATTAAAAAAAAATCTTTGAAAAAATGCCGTATGATTTGAATCCTTGCACAAAAATGCACAGTGCTTATGAAAGACATTCTTTCTACTGTTCTTTAAAAATTATGGAGGGGATATTCACATAAATAATAAAATAAAATCATTCCCAATTTGACATTACTGCCGTTGCCTCCCTGACGTCAGCTGGGCCTCTGCGCGACACCACGGTGAAGGCTGGAACCCATCCTGGCTGCCAGGGACCGGAGAGGGGGAAATCGCCTCTGTCATGACGTGGCGGTTCTTAACACAACAGTTGTGCGCGGCCTAAACATCAAGTTCACACAGATACACGGGTACCTTCCACGACGTGAAACAGTGTGGTCAGGGCACAGACCATACTGAAAGGAGAAGGTAACGCAGGCCTCACACCGGGCCTGCTAAGCATTCTCTAGTCTGATTTTTGTTCTAGAAAAACAATACCGCCACGATCATCCATAATAAGAAAGGAGGGGCTGGCAGTGATCAGGGAGGAAAAAATGTAAGACAGAGGGGAGAGAAGAAAAGTGAAATTAAAAAGGGGGAGAAGAAAGCAGGCAGGAAAACCCATTTGTAACCGTAAAATCACGTCCTCGCTTTTGTCAGTGCTCTCTCCCAATTCTGGAAGAGTTAAAGGCCGCCAAGTAATAGGGCCGCAGAGTTTTCCCTTGGGTCGCAGCCAAGGCCAGTAATCCTGCTATTAGAGACCTGCCAAGCTTTGTCGACGCAATCTGCTGAATGCCCTGAGTGACAAGCGATCAATATTCTCCACGCTCATGGGTCATCACAGGTGACACAGGCCTAAGTAATAAAACAGCCCTGGCCGCCTCCTCCAACCTAAATGCTTCCCCAGCCACAATATTTCTTTTTTGTCTAAACGCCTCTAGCTAAATTTCTCGTAGATCGAACCATCTGATGGGGATAGAGATTCTGAGGAATTGCAGTGTGTCTGAATTGATGCTAGCCAGGGAGAGCTCAGCAGACGGGAGAAATAGGTTCGAATAAATCGAAAATGACTAGCTACAGAGTGGTAATCTGCCGGCATCAGACCCTGGAGCAACAAGCCAATATGAAGAAAAGCCTGCTGGCAGCCGACCACCACAGAGTCACCTGCTGGAGAGAACCCAGCTTCCCCCCCAGGCATTGGTGCCAAAGAGTACGCTCTCGGGGACACCCCTGGTAGTGAGACATGGGAGGGAGAAAGTGCAGGAGCTTCTCCCACCGGAGGGAGCGTTCAGCACTGTGTGCAATCAATACCTATCGCTGGTCCCCAGAAATGAGGAAGAGCCCACAAAGGTATGTTTGCGGAAAGACGTGGTGTCTTCCGAGACCACAGCCCAGGAGGTTCGTGGAGGTCTAAGCGCGCAGGAGGCCGGCTCCCTCCCCCCGACCCCACAGACACTCAGCCACAAACCAATGGGGGAGCCAGGCAGTGGCATCCAGGCTCTCATTTTTATGAAGATCCTGCGAGAGCTTCTAGTCAGGATTCCCAAATGGATTTAGATTCCTCAGGCTATGGTTTCTGAGCAGATGATCGAAAGCTCAGGTCGACTGACCATTTAACCAAAACAGTGAATTTATCATAGACTATTATGCCCAGAAGAGATCAAGAAAGGTCTTACGACTCCTTCTGTATTTTAAACAACCTGCAACTTTAAAAAACTTTTTTTAAATTCAATTTCTCAAGTGTGAAGGCTTTTTGCTGAACCCAGTGACTTCCTGTCCCATTTAAATACTTTCTGTTCAAACGTAAACACTTCTCTCCTCCGCACTCAACCGGTACCCCAGAGAGCCAGCAGGCTGCTGCACAGAGCCTTCATGTGCTCGTGCTCTCCCTCTCTCCTTTAGGGACACCCGGCTACAGGGACACAAATATCTGATGACACAAAGTCTTACTAAAATGACTGCCAAAAAACCAACACTTTCAAGGTTAAAGTGACAGGCTGATATTTACCTTACATGGAGTAGAGGAACAGAAAATGGAGAGGATTATGATGTATACTCGGTCTGACCTGCTCTCGTTTAATTTTTTAAAAGATTTTATTCATTTATTTATTTGAGATAGAGTGAGAGTGAGAGAGAGAGAGCAAGAGAGAGAGAAAATGCACAAGCAGGGGGATCAGCGGCAGAGGGGGAAGCAGGCTCCCCACTGAGCAGGGAGCCCGACACAGGGCTCCATGGATCCATCCCAGAACTCCGGGATCATGACCTGAGCTGAAGGCAGACGCTTAACTGACTGAGCCACCCAGGTGCCCTGCTTTCATTTAATTTCTAAATGTATTTGAATTATTCTCTATTCCATAATTTTTACTCCCTGTAAGTACAAAAATTATCTATATTCCAAAAGCCATACCAAATGCTTTCCCTTATAACAGGACAGTCCCCAATGTCACTTGAAACACTAGTGCTGAACCAACATATTTAATGTTTTATACCCTGACATTCATATATTATAATTTGGGGGAAAAAGGGCAAATAAGTCAGTAATAAGTCTTCTGAGGTAAAATAAAAATGAAAGGTAAAAAAACTAACCATGGCCTTTGATAGCAGTTGACAGAAGGCTCTCTCAAAGAAGAAAAAGAAGTTGTGATTTTGATTCAAGGCTATCATCTCCCGCTGACGGGAATAATAGGAAGTAGGTAACATAGAAGAGTGTCACTTGATAGATCTCACAAAATCGCCTGGAATGAAGAAGCTTAATACAGGCCAGGATGACTAGGATGGATATTTACTGGTAACACTAGCGTGTGAACAATTACGATTAATTACAAACGAAGACTCAGACCTAATCCTCGGTTACACAGCTGGAGATTAAGGTGAAGTCATGGTCCTACAGACCGAGTGATGGATGGACGGACGTGTGCATGCATCTGGAAGAGGGTCTAGAACTTTGTTCAGCGCCTGGTGGGACTCGGGAAACGCCATGCGCCGTGATTCCGAAGTAAGGGTTCGCTGGTTCACACACACCACAAAGGGCAGAGGCCTAGCTCTGTCCACACAGAGTCAGAGAGGGGTTTGCTGTTGGGGGGGGCTCCCTGAACCCCCTTACGGAGGTCCGCTTCTACCCTCTCCAACCTCCACAGAGGTCAGGATTCTTGCCCATCTGCGCCTAATCACTCGGAGGCTGGGGATCCGTCGGCCACGTACTTCATGGGGTCCCCGACGCTTTGGAAAATACAAGAAAGCATGAAGATGCCAGGGACAGTGACAGGTCTGAGTGTGGAAGAGCGGGCTCTAGTCCGGGATGACGACATCAATCCTTCTGGATTACGGCGACTCCTCGAAAGGCCTGGGACGGAGAGAGCGCGCCTCTCCCGAAAGCGCGGGTGCCCAGGGCGAAGCAAGATCCCTTGATTTCATTCTGACACGTCTGAGCATTTCTCTGTGGGCAGTTAAGAATCTGCTTTGGTAAGAAGGCAAATCGGCCCAAGAAAGACAGGAAGCTCACGGGGTGGGATTAATCACTGGTCCCTGTGACTGCCTTCCTTTTGTTAAGCCACATTCGTTATTAAGCAAATACCATCAATTCATTCGGAGGAGAGAGAACAGCGTCCCAGGACAGCTGTAGCAGGTCAGGAGAAACACAGCAGTTGTGCCACATCGCTGAAAACAAAATCACTTATGATTATAAACAGTAATACACGCTGTTTGTAGAAAACAGACCTACTTGTGTTTTGCCTTTCCTTCTAGTTTTTTATTTATTTTATCTAGTTTCTTTATTTTTATTTCCTTCCAGTGTTGTATTTATTTTTGTTCTTTTGGTCTTTTTCGGTCTTTTCTTAAATACATGATTCAAATAATAATATGTGTGTGTGTATTTTTAATAAAATTAACATAAATATTCCTCTAGTAGTAAATATTCTTTGAAAATATCATTTAACCTCTTCATAGCACTACAAAATATAAAAATAACATAAATAAACAATGCTTTGGCATGATGCGGTGTGCCTAGAGTGTATAAAGTTTTTCTTTACAGCCAATTACTATCTCAAGATAACATCCTAGACAAAGAATTTATGCATCAAAAGGCAGTAACATTTTGAAGAATCCTGAGACATTATAAGAAGTCTTGTACAGGGGCGCCTGGGTGGCTCAGTGGGTTAGGCCTCTGCCTTTGGCTCAGGTCATGATCTCAGGGGCCATCGGGCTCTCTGATTGGCAGGGAGCCTGCTTCACCCTCTCTCTAAAATAAAAAAGAAGGCTTGCATAAAAGTAATTGTTGGGGTGTGCCTGGATGGCTCAGTGCCTTAAGCATCTGCCTTCAGCTCAGGTCCTGCACTAGGCTCCCTGCTCAGTAGGGAGTCTGCTTCTCCCTCTTCCTCTCCCCCTCTCTCTGCCCCCCCCCCGCTTGTGCTCTCTCTCTCTCTCTCTCTGGAATAAACAAAATCTTAAAATAAAAGGTAATTGTTTCACTATATATTTCCCGGCAGTGACTAGTCTCATTTCTACAAATCCTGTTACGAAAAAATGGTGCCTCCCTGTTATTGTTAATTGCATTTCTTTAGCTATTATGTACATTGCATTCTTTTTTTTAAGATTTTATTTATTTATCTGACAGACAGAGATCACAAGGAGGCAGAGAGGCAGGCAGAGAGAGAGGAGGAAGCAGGCTCCCTGCTGAGCAGAGAGCCCGATGCGGGACTTGATCCCAGGACCCCGGGATCGTGACCGGAGCCGAAGGCAGAGGCTTTAACCCACTGAGCCACCCAGGCGCCCCTGTACATTGCATTCTTAAACAACAGCAGGGGCGCCTGGGTGGCTCAGTGGGTTAAGCCTCTGCCTTCGGTTCAGGTCACGATCTCAGGGTCCTGGGATGGAGACCCTCATCGGGCTCCCTGCTCAACTAGAAGCCTGTTTCTCCCTCTCCCACTCCCCCTGCTTGTGTTCCTTCTCTGGTTGTCTCTTTCTCTCTGTCAAATAAATAAAATATTAGAAGGAAGGAAGGAAGGGAGGGAGGGAGGGAGGGAGGAAGAGGGAGGGAGGGAGGAGAGAAACTGAAACGTGATTATCATTAAATGACTAAATGGTAAAGGTGAGTTTCAAACCTGACACCATCACAGAAGGTACCAGGCCTCTGACTCACTCTGCATTCACTTGAATTCCGACATCCTCCAGCATGCAAGCCAAATTTGTAAACAGCTCTCAGGGGGGACAAAAAGCGAGGTTCAAAGGGTTTATTCCCATAAACTTTAAGAAAAAATAAGAGACCTTAAGATTCTTAAAATTACTCCTTGGGTTAAGATCTGAAAGGTAAGAATCTTAAACGAAACTTCAGAAACATGTCATAAAGAGGACTGTTACACACAGACAAGAGACGTCTAGTTTTCATTATTTTCTCCATCAAAGATAACCACAAATATGTCTTCCCTTGAGAAAAACGAAAATCAAGGACCCCCCCTTTTTTAATGAGGAAAGGACCATTCATCTCCAAAATAAGACAGAAAATGCTTTTAAATTATCTTTTTAAACAGACCCTCACAAAGGAAACTTTTATGATTTATCATCACTCACTACAGGGAAACCAGTCAAAAGTAATTTCGATGGCCTTACAGGTATGTGCTTTTTGAAGTAAAAATTTGCAAGACAATGCACATGTGATTCTGAACCACGATTTTACAAAAATGCTTTGAAATGATGGTAAAATTATCTATACTGATTTATTTCTTCCTATTAGAGCATCAACTATTCGTGCAGAATGCAAAGATCTGTCAGCAACATCCCTAACAACTCAACTGAGCTTAGGAGATTTAATTCCTTCTTAGTCAAAACAATTCAGAAGAGGGTCTGAGAAAGTTTGCAGCCCAATGTTTTTTCCCTTGGGTCTCCGTAGACAAAAGGTAAATTAGACCTTTCTTTCATGCTAATTTAGGGTACTAGTTTGGTCATTTAATCTTTTCATCATGGTCCAGGGGGGAGAGAAATTAAAAAGGAAATGGAAATCACCACCAAAATGTGCCTGGGAGAGGGCTTGGGAGAAACAGTTGAGGAAGGTGGGGGGGACGGACGGACGGACACAGTCGATCAGGGTGCTCCTTCCACACGAACGTAAAGAAATGCCCCCCCTCCACCGACACACACACTTCACGTGTCTGGTGACTCAATCACTCACTCATTTGTTCAGTCATTTCATCATTCATTCATTCATTCATTCGACAATTTAGAAGTACCTACTAGTGGCTCTGGGGTTATAAATACGAACAGAATGATCCCCAAGTTAAATCTTAGGGGACAAAGACATAACCCACTGACAAAGTAATATCTACCATCTAGAGGGACGGGAAGAGAAGACGAAGCAACTCAGGATGCCCCCAGCGGAAGCTCATGTGGTTCTGGAGGTGTAACCGCGCGAGCCACGTATCAGAACTCCAAGCTCTGAGGCAAACTTTCACAAGGGACCGCCTCTGTGCTATGACCCTGAAAAGATTGTCACCATCCATTCTGGAGATAGCGCTTCCATCCAGGGTCCATCAAAGACCTTCATGTTTATCCCTACCTCTGTATGACCAAATTCCCCCAAGTTACAAGTTTGGGTGAAAATAATGACCAGTGCTCCCAGCTGGCCCTGCTCAGACGGCCTCTGAGTAGAGAGAACGTGGGGCCTGGCCCCCAGGAACGATCAATTCTCCAGCAAGTGACAGAGGGGAGTGTCGGCAGTGGTGTGCAGAGACGACACACCACTTCCTTTCGTTCCCAGGCCTACAGGCAGCCATTGTACACGATCTGCCTGCTGGACCTGTGCTGCTTCTGTTGCTGTGTTAAAAGAGCTATTTCTGGCGCTGACCCCTGTATAAAAGCCGGGGTGAGCTGAGCTTTTCTGCCTATTAGAGTGAGCAGGAGAGCAAAGGCTAAACCTCTCTGAGTGGACGGGTCAGAGCACTCAGAGGCTGATTCAGATTTGGCTGTGACAGCGCCAGGCCAGGCGTTTCTAATCTCCCCGGTTGGCACTAAATCAGCCTGGTGTACAGGAGCCCTTGACAGAGGACAGACACATGGGACTCACTGAAAGGATAAATGAAGAGTGGCCTGGGGCAGCGCAGACTGAACACAATCCAAAGCCTTCATTCCTCAAACTCAAGACGCTCGGCCGAACCCACATCCATCCAGGGCAAGTAAGTCTTGGCTCTACCGTAGTCAGATGACGCCTTCTAGTCTGATCCGGAGAAAACAGACCATACCCATTCCAAGAACGCAGAGCTCAGTCATGAAAAGGCGTACTCTTACCTCCCCCTCTATTTACTGTTGCCCGGAGAAGAGAAAAGCCAAAGCAAAAATTAGGAAGACGCCATGCGAACCATGGTCGTCACCCAGGGCAGGGTAATGCATGGTTTCTTTTCTTTTCTTTTTCTTTTCCAGGCCCGCCTGACAATCGATGCTGCCGAGCCACAGAGCAGAAGAAATGTGCCCGAGCAGGAATGTGAGCTCTTCTCTGGGGAGTTCTTTTCTAGTTTACAAAACGTCCAAAGAAGGGCAGGGAGGAGACACAGACGAAAGGACCCCTGAAAGGACCACTGCCTCTGGGGTGCTGTTCCAGAGCGAAGATTCTCCTAACACGGTGTGTGTGCGCTCTTTTCGGGGGACTTTTTGTTGGTGGCGTCCTAAACACTCCACCAAGTGGCACCTAAGAGACTGTGTGATCCCCGGTTTACCAGTGAGGAAACACGCCGAGAGAGGCTAATTACCTTGGCCATGATCACACAGCCTGTGAGTGAGAAAGCCGGATCCCAACTTTGCTCGGGATGAAGACACTACAATCTTGCTTTTAATCATTCTGCTATACCAACAGAACATCCCGTTAGGTGTGTAAATGGAATTTTCACATATTAAATCCCATGTAAATCCGGCAAAGTAACTTGCTCTTTAAAGGACCCCTAGGGTGAACCATTTTTGAAGGTAAAACAGAAACCCAGCAGCAGCATGGAGAATAAACCACCGCTTGCTTTGTTTAACGTGTAAATTCAAATTTTTGGTGATCGTATCTGATGGAAACAAGGCCGATCTGCCAAAATGCCAAATGTGGTGTGCCTGCCAACATCCACCAACTTCCAGGAGTGATGGTGGAAGGGGGGCAGCAGAGGCTGTGGCCCCCCGAAGAGCAGGGCGCTCCCCTCCACAAACAAGGCTCAGAATGCTCACGCCGTTCACAACCTGCAAGGCCAACTCACAACGTGCCTTCACACCAGAAGCAAGGAATCACAGATCTCCTTAGCACGGGGAAGCGAAGAGTCTTCTACCCTCGGGAAGAGAAGATGTTAACCCACGTGACAAATGACCTAGTAAGACTGGAAAGGTTGGTCTGGAAGAGGACTGACGGCAAGGGCCTGGGCCCAGGTCTTCTGCCTCCTCCTACATAATAATCCAGGACTTCTCCAAAGTCTACCCGGGTGTACTTCAACAACTTAACCTCGTATCCCAAAATAACAGAGCAACTTGTCCGAACACAATACCTACGGGCAAGTCTACACTTTACTGAATGTTACAACAGTCAGCTGTTTCATAGATTCCAAGAGCTTGGGAACTGCTTCATATAAGAGAGATGGGCTGTAACTTAGAAATGTCATAATGGGGATAAATGTCACTGTGGAATGATCAAACCACCTTAGGAAATGAAATTGGAGCTTGTAAAACAACAACAACAACAACAAACTGTGTACTGGGATAAACAGCTCTTCATTTCTACAGAAGATACACAGAGTAACCGAGTTTGCTTAAAGGTTTCAGAAAAAAAGAATAGTAAGGATATTTCAAATGAAAAGTAAAGGCATTTGTTCTACGTAAAAAGGAAAGGTTGTGAGAGAAATTGAGCAAGAAATAACTCTTGAATTATACCTACAAACTGGCTCCAAGTTCATAAAATAAATAGCTAATCCATTAGGAAGTTTCTTTTGCCAAGCGATGATATTAAAGGTACTAAATAGTTCATGTCTATGTAGTCCTGAGCAGAATATTACCTTAAGTACCCTTCATTATGTCATAGTAATATATTTTCCAATAACTATCATTACAAATCTTATCAATAGGGGATAATACCTTTTTTTTTTTTTTGCCAATATAATGACCTGTTTATTTTGGGGGTCACAGAGCCCCATTCCTTATCTCTGTCTTAAAATCTTAAAACCTTAAATAACGTGGCATTTTAATATAAATCTAACAACTCTTGCTCACCTCTCAAGAAAATTAAAATACTAACCTGTTTAAATTCGTGGGGGGGAAATGCCAGAATCAGGAAAAAGGTTGTTTTGCTCTTGGGTTGAGGAACTATCATTTTCCTAAGTCCCTTTCATGTAAGTCGGTCACTTACTTTGACCACCTACCCCTAACTCAATGTCAGATCCAGATAACATTCAAAAATAACCTAGAGATCCACCCAAGTCCTCATGTTACAGATGACAAAAGGGAGGCACCAGGATGTTAAAGAACAGGCCTAGAGCCATAGGACTGGTTCACAGAAGCCAGAGAGATGGAAACACCAGGTTCCCACCACTGCTGCTCTGCTAACCTCCCCTGACCCCGGACGCAGGCAAGAATGAACACCTCCCTTCACCAGGGGGTCTGGGAACCAGCAGAGGGAGCACAGAAAAGATAGGGGTAAGGACAAGGCTGCTGCCAGGCCCTCCTGCTAATGAGAGGGGTCTGCAGCTTTATTATGAAGCTCTACTATGCGATTTCTTAAATTATTCTTTTTTTTCCTCATCTATAAAATACAGTATTAGAATACCATACATCCTAGGGTTGAGATTACATGAGCTGCGTTTGCAAAATTCACATTACAAAGGAAGTGGTCAAGAGGCACCTGGCTGGCTCTGAGGGTTAAAGCCTCTGCCTTCGGCTGAAGTCATGATCCCAGGGTCCTGGGATCAAGCCCCGCATCGGGCTCTCTGCTCAGTGGGGAGCCTGCTTCTCCCTCTGCCCTTCCTCCCACTCATGCTCTTTCCAATAAATAAAATCCTTAAAATAAAAACAAGGTAAGTGGTAAACAGTAACTAACAGTACAAGTTGTACCCTTTCTTCTGCAGCAAAAGCCTTAATTGTTCCCTCCAATTTTCTGTTCCCTCCAATCCCAATGTGTGCTCACCAGTGGTTTCCAAACTGACAACAGATCGCTAGGTCCCACTCAGAGTTTCTCGGGTGGAATGTCTGAAAATGCGCATTTCTAACAAGTTCCCAAGTGAACCTGATGCTGCCATACTTTTCCTTTGCTAGTTTTCTCCTCTGTTTTCAAAAATCTCTCCACTTGGAGAAGCAGATCTTCCTGTTTAGTTCACTGACCTTCTACGATGTTCCTCTATCCAGCATCTCCTTGCTTAGGTGAAACTCAAGGCTGTTTGCCAACAGAAGAGAGGAAGCACAGCAAAAGGAGATTGTACAAAAGCTTTTTTTTTTTTTTTAATTTAATCCCCAATCTATGGGCCCCATATGTGAAAAAGCATGTTTTTATGCCCTATGGAACTGTACTTCTATGAAGAAATAATCTTGAATATCAGAACAAAAGATACCTTACTAGAGTGCGTCTCTTTGCCATTTTAGCAAAATCTCATTAACTTGGACCTACTACAGGGAAGGTTCGTCTACACTGGTGAACAATTCCAAGGACAAAGAACTGCTTAATAAATGTCATGGTACTGCTCTTAATTCAATTATCTCGGCCTAAGCAAGGTCAAGGGAAAGCTTAGGTGGCTGCTTCAACGCGTGATGCATCACTTCTCACTTTGAAAGTCCGCCGAGGCTTCCGTGGCCGCGCTGGAGACGTCCGTCTTCTCCAGTCCTGCATCAGGGCTGCTGACAGCCTACCATCCCCAAGGACCCACACGCCCCGTGCACTCGCGACAAGCGGAATCACATCCCGCTCCCATTACAGCAAACCCTGCCTGCTCCAACCTGTGTCCGAACCAATCCATCCTTAATCCAATAAAAGTCCTACTGAGATGCTCCCTCTTGCCTTCAGCACTTCCAGATCCTCAAACCCTGTATCACTTTTTTTTTTTAATCCCACTATAGTTAGCACACAGTGTCGCATTCGTTTCGGGTGAACAATGCGGTGACTCAGCACTTCCGTCCCTTACTCCGTGCACATCCCGGCACGTGTGCTCCTCCTTTCACGCACCCCTCACCCACCTCCCCTGTGGTAACCATCAGTCTCTGTTCTCTACAGCTAAGAGTCTGTTTTTTGGGTTGTTTCTTTTGTTCAGACGTTTTGTCCCTGAAGTTCCACATATGAGTGAAATCATACGGCATCTGTCTTTCTCTGACTTATTCCACTTAGCATTAAGCTCTCTAGTCCCATCCATGTGGTGGCAAATGGCAAGATTTCATTCTTTTTGGTGGCTGAGTAATACTCCAGCACAGACATCCCAGCCCCTTCCTCCATTCGTCTGTCGATGGGCACGCGGGCTACCTCTGCAATCCGGCTATTGGACATCCTGCTGCGACGAACACAAGAGCGTGTCAGTCTTGCTGAACGCGGGTTTCCATTTTCTCTGGGCAAACAGCCCGGAGCGCGATTGCTGGATCACGGGGTCGTTCTGTGTCTCATTTTTTTGAGGAACCTCCACCCTGTTTTCCACAGTGGCTGCACCAGCGTGCACTCCCACCCACATGTAAGAGGGCTCCTTTCTCTCCCCATCCTCTCCAACACACGTTGTTCCTTGTGTTTCTGACTTTAGCTGTTCCGGTAGGTGTGCAGTGCCCTATACTACTCTTGTAATAACTGTTACACTGAGAAATCTGACATTTTTTTAAAAAGTAACACACATGAGTATTAAAATCTCTACCCAGGATCCCGTCCACAGAGGTCTGCAGGACCTTAATTAATAACGGCAATCACTAGAAGCAGCCAGCACGTCCTTCGGGTGAAGGGCCAAGCGAAACCCTGGGACATCCAGACAGCGCAATACTGCTCCGTACCGAAAAGAAACGAGCTATCAAGCAGCGAAAGTACCTGGAAACCCCCAGCCTGGACGGCACAAAAAATGAACCGTGCTGTAAACCGGACTCCGGGTGATGAGAAAGTGCCCACGCAGGGTGCGTGACTGTTAACCAACGTGCCCCTCCGGAGGCCGGTGCTGACGGTCCCAGGAGCTGGGCCGAGGGTGGGGGAGGTTGAGGCACGGGGAACTCTGCAGTATTAGTTCAATTCTGGTGCGCCCCTAACACCGCTCTGCAAAACCAGAAGTCCCAATGTTTCGTATAAAGCGCATGGTCCGTATCTAGCATCCGTCTGCCTGGATCACTTTTCTGATTTCAGAAAACCCAGACCAGTTTCTGACACTGCCACTCTCATGAGGATGATGAGTTTATGGAGGATTCCGTTACGAAGGAAAGACACAAAGGTAAGTAAAACCTGAACGCCGGATCCCAGTTAGTTTAAAAAAAGACACAACCGGCATGCAGTGTGTTTCCTCCCCCAGGAGGAAGTGTATAAATATTTCTTTCTCTTCTGTTTTAAAAGTCTTTACAGGATTGTAAGAATTTTTCAAGCTTCTTCCCAATCATCACAGGAATTGACTGCAAATGCCTCCTGGAGTTTGACTAATGCTCTTTGGGGGGGTGTAGGAGGGGGTGGGGAAAGCACGGAAACCTACATTTCTTTTACTACTTTCCAGGGACATTTACCTCAGAATCAAGTTACTATTTTCTTGTGAGACCTCAGTGCCACTCTACAGATTTAATGAGGTCAGGGATGGTTTTTCCCGAACTCCGGACAGGGCAGAGTTTGCAGGACACAGGCAGATCGGCCCCTCCTCATGGCCGGTCCCATCGGACACGTAAGGGAACTTCCAGCTTGGGTGCATTATTGGGTTTTAAGAATATGCCTCTTAGATCACAAGGTTTAAGAAAAAAAAAGATCACACTATACTGAATGGCTTACATTAGTTTCATTAATGTCTGAATTTCAGCAAAATCTTTCATCTGGGAATTGTTCCAAAATACAGGAGGATCTGTCACTAATGGAAGCCATTCCAGTGGAACATGTGTTTCCTTAGCTTTATTCCCATGACTAAATGTCTTTTCAATGTCCTTTTATTCATTGTGACAGACACAGTCCTATCACTCCCTTCACATCAGAACCCTGGAAGTTTCTTTAACTCTTTGGATGGTGGAGAGACTCCGAAGGAAAAGGCCAGCAACAAGCACGACGGCCTGGTCATATAGTGAGCACTTACCCTGCACCCAGCAGTGCCAGCACTCTCTGTATGCTCTGTCCCCCAAGGTCACACTTTCTGTCACAGCAGGGCCCAGGAGAACAAAAAGTTCGCAGAGAGCTTTTAAGAGAAGCAGAAGACCGTTTCGACCACTTGGAGGGTGGACTTCGTGCTCTGGCTTCCTATCTGTAAAGTGGGGATGAGAACGCTGAGCCCTCATGACCTATTTCTTGAGGAAATGCACGAGATAATGGAGGTCAAGGTCCTGGAATCATGACACCCCATAGCGGACCGGTTCTCTGGTATTTTTAAGGTTTTTTTTTTAATGATTTTTATTTTTACTTAACTTGAGAGAGAGAAAGAGCACAAGCAGTGGGCGGAGGGTGATTAAAGGGAGAAGCAGACTTTCCCACTTAGCAGAGAGCCCTATGCGGGGCTCGATCCAAGGACCCTGGGATGATGACCTGAGCCGAAGGCAGATGCTTAACCCACTGAGCCACCCAGGTGCCCCCTTTTAAGACACTTTTAAGGACAGAATCTAAAACTTCTAGCTAACATCACAGAGTCACCAACTGCCTTTAAACTGCTTCCTTTCTCACTCCCCTCGTCATGCTAAGGGCCTCAATGCAGACCACACCAATCCTCTCCTGAGCTCTAATGATAAAGAGTTAACTAATCCAGTGTCCTGCCTTCCACACCCATAGCTTTGTGGACAGCTTCCCAAACTCACAGATCAACGGTGTGTTCACTGAGCACTGACCCCCTCCAGCTCTGGCCTTGGGCACCCAGGGTGCAGCACAGACCGAGAGAAACAGAGAAGGACAGAAACAAGTACTGGAAGGTAAGGGCTACAAAGGGATGAGGCGATGGAGGGGACGGACAGGAACTCCCTCTCAGAACGGGATCTGACTCAGCGTAAAGGACGAGGTGCATCTGGCACGCAAAGAACGGTTTCAGGCCGTGCGACTAAGAACTGCGAAGACTCCGGGACGGGAAGGGACCTGGCCCGTCTCACAGATCCCGCCAAGACGCACCTTCCAAACGTCCCCGACCAGTGAAGTAGCAACCCATTTAAAGCTTTAGAGGCAAAACCTGCTTTTAATTCTACTGCAGTCAGACGACAGACCCCAGCTTCTGTAGGCAACGGGAAGAAGCCAAAGGTCTCTATCTCGGCGACCTAGGGTGCAGCGCATTCTCCGGAAAACCGCGCGACCACAGAGCAGCAAAGGCTCTCGTGTAATGGGAGTCTCACTATCACCGATGTTAGCTGGGGCGTAAAATCAAGAATTGAAAAAAAAAATCATGACTCTGAATAGGAAAACATTTAAGGTAAAGAAGGGCGTAGCTACATAGTCTTGGCAGCACTGTACAAGTGAAGGGGTAGAGAAAAAGCTAGAAAGAGACAAGTGGCAGGAAGGAGGAAGAGGAAAAGAAGTGCGGGGGTGGGGAGGGGAAAGGAGGAGGAAGAGGGGAGAAAGGAAGGAGGAAGGAGGACGAAATGGATGGAGCTTGAAGACCAAACCACGGGGACCGGGGACCGAATCTAGATGGTCAGGCTAGCAGGAACCCTACAGAGGCTGTTTAATCCCCCTAAACAGACGAATCTGCAGACTTCCTGTGATTTGATTACAATAGTCACGCCCAGGCTTACGATCTTTTAACACCTCTGATCTTGTAGGATTCTAGAATGGGCCACCAAAGAAGTCTTTTTTATGTATTCAGAAAGAGAAGCGATGAACTCAGGAATCAGCATGAGTTCACCGGAAATACCAAAAAATCTTACTCATTTTCTCTTTGTTCGTGAAAAATAACCAGTGCACCAGAAGCCTGTAGGAAACACTGCATATCTGGGAAATGACCCATCTTGGGTCACATCTTTGCAGAAGGAAGGAGGAAACGGACAGGCAAATCTAACTAGGTAAAAGAGAACAATAAGTTTTGCATATTGACGGGGTTCCTGGCAGCCTAACGCAGCACAGAATGGTGAGAAAAGAGCAGGAGAGAGAAGTGAGGGGGAGAACCACAGGAAAACAGAAGATTCTGAGTGGGAAAGAGGACAAGGAAGGTGTGAAGTAAAAGAAGAAGGGAATCTTTAAACAAAAATTTAACCTGCCAACTCAAAAAACAACCACCAACATGTGAGGTACCCGTTCTACCTAATAATGGTAGACAAGTAGCCACCATGTGGCTGAATAAATTTAAATTAGTGAAAATAAGATAAACTCTCAAAATTCAAGTCCTCAGTCGCACGAACCACACGTCAAGTGCGTCTGTGGCTGGTGGTTACTGAGCTGAACTGCAGAGATACACGGCACGGCCGTCCTCATGGAGGGTTCTCGTGGACAGCACCAGATCAAGAACCGGCACTGTTTTTCCTGGTTTTCATAAATGCTGTACTTTCTCGAGAACCAAAGTAGAGGTAAGCAGTGGCCACATTAACACACACACACACGCACGCACACACACACGCACGCACACACTGCAAATGTTGAAGGAGACACACTGTTTGGTTTTAGATTTTACGGCTCATTATTATGCACTTTGGTACGCAGCCTAGGGGTGGGAGATGATCACTACAGAGGATAGCTTTTAAGTTAGACAGAAAAGTCTTTTAACTACCGCTAACAGAAGGGTCTGATAGGAGCCTCAGGCCAGGAGAATTACATCCTCTGGAGTCAAGGCCCTGTTAGAGAGGAACGGCCTCCCCCCTCCGGCCCGCTCGGCACAGCAGGCTGCGAGGTGACTTCCAAAAGCACCAAGAGGAGGTGGAGACATGCGGACAGGCCTAGTTAAGAAAGGTGTCTGGATTCCTGTTTGCCGTTATCTGTGATTTATTTTATATCACGAACTATGTATTGATTTTGTTTTCCCTAATTGAATTGTGATCTTCCAGAAAGCAGAGATTCCTACATCCCTTCTAGCAAAGAGCACACTGCTGAGCTCAGAGCAAGTGAACAATTAATATACGTTAAGCGAGAAAAATCTCGGGCTACCAGCTCTCAGCTGTTCATCTCAAATTCATCTTTCCTGACTACATTTCTGAGTATCATTTCATGCAGAAAGCATGTAGGACTGGAAGAAGCACCACAGATGCAAATCCTGGTTACGACTCTCCAAATGTTCTAAATATTTATTAAATTGTCCAAGACTATTGGATTTAAAGAACGGAAGCCACTGGGGAATCTTCGAGGAAACAATTTAAGTGGGATGGTGATGAAAGAAACCAGAGACCAGGACTTCCGTACGAGCCTCTCAGAACCTATCCACACACATCTACCCTTTCTGAGTCAACGCTTTCCGGTCTACTCGTGACTCCACTGGCTGAGCCTCAGACCCAGGTAACTAAGACACCCCAAGACATCCCTAGAAGGAAGGAAAACCAGGCACACTTTTAAAAACCTTTTTTTTTTTTTTTTTTAACTTTATAGATGTGTAATACTTCATTTGAGCTACCTTGAGGAAGTTAACTCCTGTATTTGGTCAGGTAATGGCCACCAGATCAGATCAAAGTTTGAAGTCCTACAAGAAAATGACAAGGGCTGGTGAGAACGTGGAGAAAAAGGAACCCTCTTACGCTGTTGGTGGGACCGGAAAGTGGGGCAGCCACTATGGAAGACATAGTGGAGGTTCCTCAAAAAATTAAACATGGAACCACCGTATGATCGAGTAATTCCACTACTGGATGTTTACCCAAAGAAAAATGAAAACATTAGGGATGTCTGGGTGGCTCAGTTGGTTGAGCAGCTGCCTTCGGCTCAGGTCATGATCCCGGTGTCCTGGGATCGAGTCCCACATCGGGCTCCTTGCTCATCAGGGAGCCTGCTTCTCCCTCTGCCTCCATCTGCCAGTGCTCACTGTCTCTCTCTCTCTCTCTGACAAATAAATAAATAAATAAAATCTTTTAAAAAAATAAAATAAAAAAAAAAAAAAGAAAAGAAAAATGAAAACATTAATTCAAAAAGATAAACGCCCCCTATGTTTGCTGCAGCATCATTTCAACAGCTGAAAGCACCCATATGTCCAACAACAGATACATGGGTAAAGAGGGTGATGGCGTGTATGAAATCTTGCCATTTGTGACAACCTGGGCGGACCCAAAGGATATTATGTTACCTGAAATAAGTCAGATGGAGAAAGGTCAAAGATATATATGCTCTCGCCTCTATGTGTAATCTAAAAACCAAACAAATGAACAAGAACAACAACAACAAAAAAAACAAAGGAAATAGCAAAGACTCACAAATACAGAGAACAAAATGGCAGCTACTGGAAGGCTGGGGAGTGGGAAACAGACAAATTGGGAAGGAGATTAAGAGATACAAACTTTTAAAGACTTCTTTTTTTTTTTTTAATTTGAGAGAGACAGAACACATGCATGGACAAGCAGGGGGAGCAGCAGAGGGAGAGGAAGAGAAGCAGGTTCCCCGCTGAGCAGGGAGCCTGACACAGGGCTGGATCCCAGGACCCCGGATCATGATCTGAGCCAAAGGCAGACATTTAACTGACTAAGCCACCAGGTGCCCCAAGAGATACAAAGTTTTAGTTACAAAGGAAGCTAAGTCCCAAGGACGACACACAAGGCGTAGAGAACACACTCCGTGATAGTGTAATGAATCGGACGGTGACCGGTGCGAACTACTCTGGTCACGGGGAGCGCTGCGTAACGCACAGTAACTGTCGAGTCGCTAGGTGTACCCCCGAAACTGATGTAACACTCCTGTCAGCTACAGTTCAATAAAAGAGAGTCTGAAGTCCTACACGTGTATTTTCCAATAATCTGATGCCTTTAACAGATCCTGTTTCAATTTTTAAGAAGTTTCCTACCTGCCCTGCAGATATTCCTGGTCTTTGTAGTCTAGACAATTCTTCATTCCATTCCTCCAGCAAAATTAATCTCTGCAGGACATGTGCACAGAACTTAAAACCCGTATCTATTCACACTCATGTAGGAAAAATGGAAAAGTGTAAGACGTCAAAGGACTTCGTAGGCCCTCTCCTCAGCCTCAAGTTAAGGAATTAGTCTTTTTCCAAGGAAGTAACCTCAACATTTGTTTTCAGACAATTTTAGTTCAAGGTCCCTAATGTGTTTCACAGCATAAATTCACTTTTTATAAAAGAGGAATAAAAAGGGACTTAAAGATGAATAACGTGTTAAATTATCTCAGAGGCAGCATCACGTAACAATGCCGGCACGACTTCTGGAGCCACACAGGATTCAGTTCAAATCCCGACTCTGCCACCGACCAACTTTGGAACGAGGGCTCCAGCCGGCCTTCACAGGACTCAGCATGAATTGGACAAAAGTGCCTCCTCTGGGCAATCATAACCCTTACCTGCTCCCTCGGCGGACGACCCTCAAGCACTGAACGCTTTGTAGCACTATATGCGGTTACCCTGTAGCAGTAAATAGGACTTTAGAAACTCTCTCTACACTCCAATCACCTCATCTGTACAGTGACTACAAAACCATCTGCACTCATTGGGCTGGAGGGAGGATTACACAGGGTAAGAGAGGGGAAGCTCAGCACGGAGCCTGGAGAATCAGGACTGACTCCGCGGGAAGTACCAGTTGTCACCTCGATGCCTCCCCCGGCCCGTCGTCTAGATGGTCAACGTCCCTGGAAGGTCCTACTAAGAACAGATTACGCTCTGCCACTGGAAGCAGTTAATGCATTCCAGGATCGGGCCCTGCCTATGAGCTCTAGACCAGACGCTGGAAGTTGACATAGCACTTGAGGGTTAAATCTCACTCTGCACACATCCCACTGAACTCCCAGGACTAATCATTTAACCTGCATCTTCTCCATTCCATTTCTTTCTAAACTGATTGCTTGTTGTAACCGTATATTGTAGTACACAGGACACTAGTTTTAAATTTCACTCCATAAATTCCATCTGGGAAAGCTTTTAGATCTACCCAAGGACTCTAGTGGGTAAACAGCAATCCTACCCACATGAACCCCAAACCCTAACCACTCCCATGATGTGCGGTCATTTCTACTCTGGGAACAAATCTGAATTCTTTTTTCCTAAATTAAAAACTCATTTTAAAGAGAAGTCGTATTACACTACTCTATAAACATAATAAACCACACTTAAATCTTGGTTGCCATAAATACCTCTTGCCTACAGCTATTAGATTCCACAAGTTTGCCAGCAAAAGAGTGTATTTATTCTGACCGTGATTTGCTTTCTGTGGTCTGATGGTTCTCTCGTGCGTGTTTCTGATGTTTGGGAAGAGGGGTGAGTCTGTCCGGAAACCTGTAACAGATTTATTCAGGAGACATGAAAGCTACAAAAGATCACCATTCCATCACTGCAAGGTCAGGTGAGGCCTGGGGACAATAATATCGACTGGTGGCGCCTTTAGCCCTCTCTTGTTTCCTTAAGTGATTGGCTAAGACTGAAAATCAGTTTGAAAAAAGAGGAAATTACCCAGCAAGGGTGGAAGATGCTGGGCAGGTATTTCATGGGCAGAACTGACCGGCCCTTCACTAGGAGCTGGGACATACGTGAGCTCAACCACAGGAACCGTCAGGGGCTGGGGAGGGGCCTGCTGGCGTGTTGTGATTCATCACTTGAGAGCCTTAGTCGGTGTGGGTGGTACCAGCAAAAAGGATCTGGGGCAGCAGAGAGGACTCAGAAGTATGCAGAGGTCCTCCCACACCCCAACTCAGCCACTGACATTTAACACCCACGGGCCTACGTCCAAGACTTCATCCTAACGAAAACTCAGGGATGCAGCTAGTGAGGGCCACGCGAGGGACTGGAGAAGACGGGCTGATGACAGAGCTGGAACAGGAGGGCTGCCTGGCACATCACCGCCCACCCTATACCCGAGAAGGTCCTCAGCCCATTCCTAGAATCTAAAACCTCTTAGACAAGGAAATTTATTTCTCATACTTAAAAACCCTGACAATTATTCATAAAAGCCTACTTTAAAATTCTACAAAAATACATTACAAAAAAAAAAAATCTTCAGTTGGTCATTTCTTTAACCCCAAGTCTGCGATTTCTAAGGAAGCGAGCCGAATTATCTACACATATTTTTCAAGCTTCAGGCAATTTGAAACCTAAGAACATGATGAAAATAGTTCAGCCACTGGTAAGGTAATTGGTCTGACTTTTCCAAGAGGTAATCTGATAATAGTTTATAAAAATAAAGATACACATTCTTGTTCCTCAAAAACATTCTTGAAGAAAATAAAGATAACAATGACAAGACTACTAGATTTTTCATCCAAGTGTGACTATTTCCATGAGAAATCTGGGACGGCCTAAAAATCCAACACCAGGGAACTGGCTGGACAAGCTTTATGATGGAATGTTTCCATATTTGTTATCTGGCCACTTAACAAATGACTACTAACTGATATTTAAAAGATGCTCAAGATTGTTAAGTTATAAAACCCTCAAGAATATGCACAAATTCATGCTATTTTTATTACTTTGTGTACACACGCTAATAAAATGACTTGAGAGATTTAAGCCGAGATATCACCGGGTGGCGGGGTTTCCGGTATTTTAAATTTTCTTCTTTTAGTTTATCTGTACTAGTCAACTTCTCTACAAGGAACAGACATTGATTTTGCAAATCAAAAATGGTTTTGATAAAGACCTTAGGTTTCGTCTTATTCCTGCTAACATTTAACAGATGGAGACTTTGCAGATCGTTACGTGTTTAAGGCGTAAGAACTTCTGAACACCTCGGAAATCAGTAATGCACCCACGGCCAGTGGCTCACATACAACTGAATTAATTCAATCAAAAAATCTGCTGAGCACCTATGTGCTAAGGGTTCTCATACAGCTGGGTATGTTAAAATAAATGAAGTTATTTCCCTGTCTGAGGAGTTCCCAGTCTATAGAGAATGAGGGAAAGGCAGGCAATAATTCCTATGCAGTGAGAAGAAAAAAAAATACCTAAAAAAATCTTATGGGCTCAGGATGGAGCTACTCGCTGGGCTACAAGGGATTCAGGGACGGGGTAGTAAGGAAAGATAATCTGTTAAGAGGACAAAAGGCACAAAGCCTTGCAGACACAAGAAACAGCATGTGTGATGTAATGAAGACACAGAACATGGGAAGGAAGGGCCAACAAGCTGCTGGGCTCATCTAGAATGCTTGTAGCATGGACAAGAACACCAGGAACTCTTGCAAAGGGGACAACAAAGTAAAGAGAGAAATCTTAAAGGGCCTTGAAAGGCAAATGCAAGTGTTTGAAAATCTTCCAGAAGCACAGGGAAGAAGCATGTGATTTTGTATCACCAGGGAGATAAGAATGATCTTATCCACCTCCCAAGGCTTTAGCGATGACCTTTAGAGCATGACTGCCTAAAGTTCACCTCTGCTGAGGACCTTCTCTCCTGTGCACCAGACCCACATTCCCAACTGCATATTTCATAGGATACTTATCATATCCTTTATGAACTCTAAGAGCGCCCTCAAATTTAAGGTGGTGCCCGTGAAGCCTCTCCTCACATCTTTAAACCTACTCCAGAAAACCCAGCAGGAATCATCCTCCTCCTTCCCTCGTCCCATGCCTCCACACTTCAGAAGTTGGGGAATACGCCCTACAGTTTTGCCAATCCTCCCTCTTACTCCTCCACCTGAGCACCTAACTCACCTTCCGCGTCTCCCAGATCTCCGTCAGATTCTGCAAACCCTCTGGCAGATGGTCTCTCCGGCACCTGCCATTCCCGGGCACTGCTGCTCCTAGACGTCCCCACCCGCAGGACGACACCAACGTCCATCCCTGGTTTGGAAGCCTCCGAGGGCACCAGGTAAGATGTGAAGTCAAACTGCCTCGGCAGGAGGTCCCCCTACCCTCCTCCCCCCGCCACCCCCGCCTCTCAACACACTATCCCTTTATAGAAAGGAGTTTCTTAGTATCCTAACCCTTGGTTCAGATCTCCGTTAGAGCCCCCGCACGTTATCAGCACAAAGCAGCAGGGTACAAAATAAGCAGAAAGACAAATGTAAGTGAGGGTCTCTGCCACAGTGCCAGGCTGCACTCACATGTCCCATCATGATGTGTGTCCCCGGTGACCTGAGGATCAGCATTCTGCCTCGACTACTGCAGGAGTTCAATAAATCTGTTTGACTAAATGACTGACTTGTAACAAGCCATGTAAGAAGAAGTCCCTCACACGTGACATGTGTAGTTAACAATGTAAACTGTTTTACAAGTGACACGGGGGCAGTACTGGCCTGCGCTAAAGATGTATTTATTTTAGAGAGAGAGAGTGCACAAGCAGGGGGAGGTGTGGAGGGAGAGAGAGAACCTCAAGCAGACCCCAGCGGACCATGGAGCCCAAGGAGGGACTCCATCCCAGACCCTGAGAACACGACCTGAGCAGAAATCAAAGTTGGCCGCTCAAGCGACTGGGCCACCCAGGCAACCTGGGCCCGTGCAAGAGTTTTTGATGATACATGTCTTCTTAAGGACCATCTTCTACCCTAAAAAGATTTTCCCATGGGCAAATCTCACCTACACATTTCATCACAGATGTCCCTTTCTCCATGATAAGTCCCAGCACCACAGATCGCCCACAGCCACCCACCTGTTGGTGTAAGAGACTCATCTTAGAGTGCTATCGAGGGTCTTAACAAGACCACAAGTTTAAATCAGTTTTAAGTTTTAAATAAAAACCAACCGATTCCTGGGTTCTTCAGCCCTGATAAAGAACACATAGGAATGACTTACTAAACATCTTTATATGTACATATGCCCACTGCCTTAAAATCCAGAGAGTTTTAGGACAATACAGATGGTTTTTCTCTAAAACAAGATCATGAGGTTATCACCACTTTATCAGAATATAATTCAGGGGCACCTGGTGGCTCAGTCGGTTGAGCGTCTGCCTTCGGCTCAGATCATAATCTCAGGGTCCTGGGATCGAGCCCCACCTCGGGCTCCCTGTTCAGCCGGGAGTCCGCTTCCCCCTTTTGCCCCTCCGCCCCGCTCCTGCTCGCTCTGTCACTAAGGTAAATAAATAAAATCATTTTTAAAAAAGAATAAAGATAACATCAAAAGCCTCAAAATTGCTGACCAAAGTATACTTGGTGAGAGGGAACTATGATAAAAAGACACGCACTACCGCTCAATGCATATAAGAAAGGAACGGTCCTCATCCGTAATTACCACGTTTCATTTTGCAGAGGGTTCTAATTACATGTCCCGATAAGTGAGCTCCCCCTTTCGTTCACTTATTTTCCAATTTTAGTTATTGCTGCTTCTGGGCTCAAAAAAATAAATAAATCGGACTGATTTCTGAAAGCCAACAGCTTCCACTTGCTTAAGAAGAGCGTTTACTCGTGAGTATCGAAGTTGTACCTCTTTGATGACAGCACGATGGTGCTATTTATCACTGCAATAGCTAACTTACGTAGCACGAGCTCGTTCCAGTGTGTACTTGATGACTTGTCTTATTTAACGCATAGAACCGCTTAGGGTAGGTCTCGTATTATTTTACAGATGGAGAAACTGAGGCACGGGGAGCTAAGCATCTCGCCTCAGATCACACAGACTTTAAGCGACAAAGCTGGGCTCACACCCGAGAGTCCACACTCTTGGTCTCCGCACGCCGTGGGATGAGATCTCTTCCTGAAGACACCGAGGGGGGTGTGACAGATGAAGAGGACCATTTCATTCTAGGGCCTTCTACTCAGTATTTCCTCATAAACCTTCAAGCTACACACAACCAGCATGTCCAATTTCATTCATATGTTATCACCAATCCTGAGTATTAATATGCTGTTAAGAACCATAGCGTAGACTTTTAAAGATAATATAATTTTGAAACCTTCACCAGTTACACTGGTCTGCTATGTCCCCCATGGACAACACAACTCTGAAGCAGCACGTACCAATTATGTGAGTCACGAATGCGAGCCATATTTGTAAATTTAAAATCTTTTCGTTGCTGTACTTACAGGTGTGAAAAAGAATAGGGAGAATTAATTTCAATGATGTATTTTACTTAACCCAAGGATTAAAAATATCTTTTCAACGTGTGCTCTGTAGAGATTACTGAAGGGAGCATTTGCACTCTTGCTTTCACACTGAAGGTCCAAAACCCTGTGTGCGTCTTGTCCTTACAGCACATCTCCTTAAGGTCGGTCATATGTCGCATGCCCCGTAACCACGTGTGCCTGCGACAGGGGACAGCAGCGTTCCAGAGCTTACGTGCCATTCCGTAAACATGAAAAACAGGTACTTCCTGTATAAAGTTGTCCCGTGACGAGCACCCTTGAACGAGAAAGATGCACCCAGGTGCACAGTAATACCGTCAAGGGGCAGGGACGCTCAAACACGGACGCGGGCTGACATGTGCTCCTAGACGGGCCGGAACGCGACCGTGTCCGCGGCGGGTTCAAGGTCGCCGTCCTCAGCGCCTGTCCCACCACGGACTGGAGGTCTGAAGAAAGAACTGAGAAGTAAAAACATGGAGCTACTTCTGGACAAATGCGCTGTGGCTAGGCCCAGTTGTCTTTATTTCCGCAGGACGTTTCTCTGTGTAGTTATCCATGTGGAATAGAGCTGAACCGGGTCTGCTTACTCTGGCATTTTCTTCAGTTAAAAGTGGATTTTACTCTAAGTTCCCTGTCTGGATTTTCTCTCTGAGCACTCACTCTGACGCCGTCAGCTTCAGATCAGTGAGGGAAGGGGGGTGTGTAGAGGGGCGGGGGTGGGGGCACTCTGGGGCTCCCACGGACCCCAAAGGCTAGTTTTTACCACTTATGTTTCATTTCCTCAACAATTAAGGACACGTTAACCCTACCACCCTATAATCTTGAAAATGTGAAAAATTAATCTGCGCAAAGGTTGCACCCCCTCCCCCCACTTAAGAGTAGGGATAATATCTAGTAAAAATAGAATCTAACCTTTCCTGGATTATTCAAGTTACTCAGTAAAAAGCAATCAACCGTCAGGGACACCCCTCCGACCCTCCACCCCTCCCAGGAAGGCTGAAGGAGGGTGGAGGGAGGGTGAATGTCAAAACAAAAGCCTGTGCTGGGAAATTTATAAGGAAAAAGAACAAACATCCTCTTTGGGAATTACTCGAGGCTACACAGCAAAGAATTATAGCACATAAACTGAGGTTACATAAACACTCTCATAAAATCCAGGGCTTGATTTATAGACGCGGCCTGTCCCGTGCATGGTTCCGCAGACGACCTGCGCCTGGAAGCCAGCAAAGCCACCGGGCAGAGGAGGCTTCGCTGGGAGCCGCGGGGCTCTCCTGTCCGTGGTGGGGGGGCGGCTAAAGCACCCCAGACGAATCCTTCTCTTTCTAAAGACAGGAAAGGCGGATCCTTCCTGTGCACGCTCCCTGCCCTGGTCTGCAGAGGGGCTCTCCATCGCCACCCCCGGGTTCCAACCCAGCTCACCACCAGGAGCAGGAAGACGCAAGCAGGAGGGCAGGTGGTCCCCGACCCCACGTATTCCCAGAAGGCAGGTCTGAAGGAGCTTCGCAGTCTGCAAACGAAACAGTGAGACAGAACTTACCCCAATTCCAGCACAAGGTGCTGATGGGGAGCGACACCTTACCCCTCCCACGCCCTCCGACACAGAGAGAGAATTATCAGTACAGAAGCAGACGGATGGATGCAGACGGCGATCATCAGGAGGCCCCAATGATACCAGGCAAGGCTCCACCTGGGAAACCGGCATGAAGAGGTTAGTTCATGGCATTAGGGAACAAAAAGATGATTCTCTGCCCAAACTCTCCTCCAATCCCTGGTCCCCATCGCCTTGTAAAGACCTGACTTCAGTCCCAGACTATGCCGAGGGAACTGCGCTAACCTTCTTGCGGCTGGAGACCCTTCCCCTCTCGGGATAGCTGCGCCCGTGGAGTCCCTTTCTCGTTTGTTACTGCAACTGCAGGTGCAGCGGCGGCCTTGATGCAAACGGTACCGTAATTACCGTCCACGACTCTGACCCACATGAAAACGGTACCATAATTACCGTCCACGACTCTGACCCTGATGCAAACGGTACCGTAATTACCGTCCACGACTCGGACCCACATGAAAACGGTACCGTAATTACCGTCCACGACTCTGACCCTGATGCAAACGGTACCGTAATTACCGTCCACGACTCTGACCCACATGAAAACGGTACCGTAATTACCGTCCACGACTCTGACCCACATGAAAACGGTACCGTAATTACCGTCCACGACTCTGACCCACATGAAAACGGTACCGTAATTACCGTCCACGACTGACCCACATGAAAACGGTACCGTAATTACCATCCACGACTCCTAAGGAGGGGATAGAGCACAAGAAAGGAAAGGGAAGGAAACGAGTTTCGCAAAGAGATAAGCCTTACAATGCAGGATCCTGGCATTTTTATTAGATAAAGCTAATTCTACCTCTCGAAAAAGATGTTTTGTTTTTATCAGCAGCGAGGGCGTGGGCCTGGGAGGAGCCCGCCTCATCCAGACGTACTGAGAGCAGAGGTCTCTGATCATTTATTTCTGAGCGGCTCCTGGGAATCAAAAGACAAGCTGGAAAAAGTTCGTCAAATTTTATTTTCTTGATTTGATTTGATGAATCTTAAGCTCAACAGACTATCTCGAAGCATTTTAAGCTCCACAAGATTTCTGTAAAATAGCTAAGCCCATAAAATTGTAGATCCACTTTTACATATGAAATAATTCCAGAATTAGATATATATCATATATAATTATATTTATTATATTTATCATATTACATATATAATGATATATATTATATGTATAATATACAATTACATAAATCCAGATAATTACGCTGGCCTGTGCGAATGCCGAAAGTAACACTGGCTGAGCTCCCCAAGAAGCATCTAGATTTCTACCAGCTGGTTTACGAGGCTCACCTCACAGTGAATGTGCAGCTGGAAAGGAACCACCAGACCCCAAACAAACAGCTTCATTTCTGAGTCAACGGCCTTTTACAAGTACTCCTAAAGCCTTCATGCATAATACAGACGTGTCACTGGCGAGCCTGGGCTCAAGCAGATTCTCCCAAAGAAACTTCCAGAACAAGACTGTGAAACAGAACTAAACAGTGCCATCTGGTGCGAGAAAAACAGGGAAAAATATTAGCTAGAACGACAAGGTGGCATCTCACTCTAAATTTCTACCGGTCCCGCAATTACTGCTCTACTTTTGCAGAGAAAGGCCCCCGCGTTCCACGCACACTTGTTTCACACGTTGAAAATAACGAGGTCTTTAAAAAAAAATTGAAATATTACTAAGTGTTCCATGAACCTAAACCACCAGTCATTGAGAGACATAAACTTCCAGACACTGATCACTGCTGGCACCAGTCTGGGTGGGATCTGCCTCATTTGTTTCAACAGATACCTGAGGAATCTTACTGATATTTTTATCTCAGCTTAGCCTGTCTCTACCCAATACGCATCTCCTCTAGTCCTATAAGAAATACCATTGTTCAAGCAACAGTCTTCTCATCTCTTTAATTTATGCTCCATCTTTTGGTTTCTTTCTATTTTTTCTTTTTTTTCTCAGAGGGGGTAGCTTCTTGGGAGTTTTAAATGCTTAATTGAACGCCTATTCTCTGTGCATCCCAGAAACGCTTAGCCACTTGCCAGTGACAAACACACTATAATGAAACTCCACCAACAATGACAAGGACCCAATTATTAATTTTAATAGGCTATTTCTAGCAGAAAATTGCAACTCTGCTAATACCATAAGTACTTTACAATACAGTCATTCAAAGAACCCAATAAAATTTCCTAGGTTGCCAAAAATGATGATCACCAGTTTAGCAGCAGGAAAACAAAACAACCGACAACAAAAAACTCACACAAAGAAACGGGCATTTGAGAAAGGAAATAACCACCGCCACTATGACCGTGTTAAAAGACCAGTTTCCCAGGGATCCCTGGGCGGCTAAGTTGGTTAAGCAGCTGACTCTTGGCTTTGGGCTTAGGTCATGGTCTCCAGGGTTGTGGGATCGAGCCCCGTGGAGTGTGCTTATCCCTCTCCCTTCCCTGCTTGTGCTCTCTAAAATAAAATAAAAATCTTTAAAAAAAAAAAATAAAAAAGGACCAGGGGTACCTGGTGGCTCTGGTTTTTTTTTTTAAGATTTTTATCTTTAAATGGAAATTGAGAGTCCAAAGGTCATGTTTTTTTTTTAAAGATTTTATTTATTTATTTGACAGAGAGAGAGAGAGATCACAGTAGACAGAGAGGCAGGCAGAGAGCGGGGGGGGGGGAAGCAGGCTCCCTGCCAAGCAGAGAGCCCGATGTGGGACTCGATCCCAGGACCCTGAGATCATGACCTGAGCCGAAGGCAGCGGCTTAACCCATTGAGCCACCCAGGCGCCCCAAAGGTCATGTTCTTAGGGTGGTGAGACAGCCCTGTGTGAGGCTCTGTGTTCAGCAGGGAGTCTGCTTCTCTCCTTCTCCCTCTGTCCCTCTCCCCTCTCTAAAACAAATACATCTTAAAAAAAAAAAAAAAAAGACCAGTTTCCCAGAATCCAGTATAATAATAATACATGCCCCCCAAACAATTTCTGATCA
Organism: Mellivora capensis; assembly: GCA_004024625.1. Classification (NCBI taxonomy): domain Eukaryota; kingdom Metazoa; phylum Chordata; class Mammalia; order Carnivora; family Mustelidae; genus Mellivora; species Mellivora capensis. Next base: position 53,502 of record PISX010010566.1, read on the forward strand.
CAGAATCATAGAATCTTGGGGACAAAATACTCAGGCCACTTTCGGTTTTACTGTTTTTTGTTTTAATTTCATTTTATTTTTTCAGTGTTCCAAGTTCATTGTTTATGCACCATACCCAGTGCTCAGGCCATTTTGAACCAAAGAGGCACTACCTCAACTTCCTCTGGGAAAAAAAAAAAAAAAAGAAGACGAAGACGAAGGAGAAGGAAGAGGAAGAGGAGGAGAAAGAAAGGAAAATACTGACACATACACAAAAATACCGACAACCCCAAAATGCCTGCATTTATTTTTCCTCTCTGATGGAAGTAACTGATGCAACAAATCCCTTGAGTATACAGAAAAGCCAAAATAAAATGTCTTTGGCGGGCAGGCTTTATACCTATTATGAATGAACCTGCTGGAATCCCTTCCTTGCCATTACTGCGGGGAGAGAGGCAGAGAGAGGGGGGAGGTCTGTAAGCGTGGGGACGAAACAGGGCCGCCAGTGGGAACACACAGCTAATCGTGCCAGCATTCTCCGGCTTCAGTCCACACGGGGACACGCCGAGAAGTGATTGCAGGAGTGGGGAAGAACAAATACACTAAAATTAGTAAATGTCACAAAAACACATTTTTTATGGGGCTTTTTAAATTCCCTCTTCCACAAACCCTCTGCACAGAAGAGCCGCACAGACAGTTCTCCTCTCCAGGAGCCTGTAGATGGTGCTGCTAACCTGCTTTTCTTTTGCTTGAAAATTATTGCAGTTTTATCATTAGAGGAAACTAATTCATAATATTTCATTACGTGTAAAGCTGGTGAGGAGGGGAGGGTGGCAAGAAATTATGCTTCTCAATGGTCACTCAGCACACAGACATGGGTCCCTCACTTTAGGAAACAGAAGAGCTAATAACAAAAGGCCACATAAACAATGTTTTCATCAAATTATTACAGACACCTACGGAAACAAACCATTGGGAGGGGTGGAAAAGGCCGGGTGACCATCTCATCTCATGTCCTTCTACCTGCAGACACACACACACTCAGCAGCTGTGAACGCCATCGGCCCAGGGCACAGAAATAGTGCCGGGGGTGACCGGAAGCCGGGAGTCCTTCCACCTCCAGCAAAGAATGCCCACCCCACCACCCCACGGAGCCCACCCAGGCTGATGATGTCAAACAGCATGCCCTAAGGTTGTCCTAAGCCTTCCTCCACAGAATTCAGCCCCAGATGTTCTAAGATGGCCCCAAAGTCACAGAACTCCATGGTGGCAAAGGAATCAGAACCCAGCTCTACTGCCAAGCCAGGGAGCCCTGAGCGCAGGAAATCTCCTTGTGAAACACGTGCTTCCTCTGTAACAGGGCTGCCCCTTAAAGATACATGTTTAAATACCATATACCATGCTGGAGAAAAGCCAAGTACACCGAGAGTAAAAGTATATTAATTAACGAATTACCTTCTCTACATGATTTACTTTAGCTCCAAAGCAGTAAGAACATTTTTTAAAAATTAATAAAACTTTATTTTTTAGAGTAGTTTTAACTTCCACAGCAGACTGAGCTAAAACTACTCATCTCCCCATTTCCCACACACACAATTTCCCCCAGTACAGACATCCCGCACCACGGGGCTACATTTGTTAGAACAGACGACCCGACATGGACACGTCATTGCCACCCTAAATCCACACTTTACACTGGGGTTTGTTCTTAGTATTCTACATTCTGTAGGTTTTGACAAGTGTGCAATGAGATGTGTCTACCATTGTAATATTGTAAAAAATCATTTCACGGCCCTAAAAATCCTCTATTCATCCCTCCTACGCTCCAACCTCTGGTAGCCCCTACTCCTTCCCAGAACGTCACATACTAGGAATTGTATAGCGTGTACGGTTTCTTTCAGAAACTTAGAACATACATGTCAGACTCCTCCACGTGTTTTCATGGCTTGATAGCTTTTTTTCCCCTTTCTTTCTTAAGTACTGGGTAATATTCCATTGTTTGGATGTGTCCCAGTTTATCTACCCATTCACCTACGGAAGGACATCTCCATTGCTTCCCAGTTTGGGTAATTAAGAATAAAGATACTGTAAACAGTCGTGTGCAGGTTTCTGTGTGGATATGAGTTTTCAATTCATTGGATTCACGTCTATTCATTTGAATTATCTTTTAAGACACAAAGTTCTCAGCTGCTCCAAAAGATACAACATTCAAAGCTGCACTGGCCATATATTAATTCCTCCTAAAGCCTCTTGTTTCAATGAGGAATTTCTTAAAAGGTCACGCTTGGAGCACCAATATTTCATGTGTGTAAGAAATTTTAATGCCGAAACCCCAGAAAGAAAATCCTTCCCCAGCTCCGGCTTTAAATATATTTTCCCTTTTTTATATTTTTAAAGGCAAGGTTAGAAGGCCTTCATAAAGGCGTTTAGGAAAGAAATGGAGAAACAGGGCAACTACCTTCTCACCACCAAAAAAATTTTTTAAATAACTTCTATTATGAGTTCCTTGGGAGGAGAGACGCTGTTTGGGTGTCTGTTCCTCTACAAATTCCTCTTCCATGTGCCCCCAAAACGCAAGTGAGTTCTACTGTGAGCTCCTTGAGAGACGGAATGATGCTTGTATGCTTGTTTCTCTGCGTCCGAGACGACCGGATTTGGCATTTAGCGTGCATGGAACGAACATTACTAAATTATTACATCGAAACAATAAAATCAATACCTCAAGTAATCAACTCTCTCTCACATCGTGCACATGCACAATGCCCAGTAAATTAATCTGAAGATGGTTAAACTACAGGAAATATGTAGAGACTGGAAAAAGTCTCTTTAAATAATGTTACCATTAAAAATTAGTCAGAACTAAGCCATAATCAGAAGCTCTATATCTAAAGCATTTTCATGGCACTGAATTTTGAAAAATCACTGCACTATTTACTTGCTGGAATATGGATTCTCTTCATAATTAAGCTCCATTAAAACTCAGTTAAATAAAGGTGATCTCAGTAATGATGGTACGAGGTAGTGTTGATGTGCCTCTGAGGTACCAGGCCCTTGTCAGGGCACTTCCCATATATTACTGCCAACTTCTACAATAATCTTACAAGGCATGTGAGAAATAAGAAATAAGAAACCCAGCGCTCAGAGAAGTTCTACAAGCTTCCCAAGGTCACACAGCTATTACGAGGCAAAGCTTGATCTGGGTCTACTTGACAGTCAAGTCTGAGCTTTTAGCTCTACTCCCCACGTGGACTCCTAAAGCAAAGCTATTTATGAACACGTGATGGCAAAATTCTTATTGTGAACACGCACCCATGCAATGTCCCGCATGCGGAGATGCAACGTTCTTCATCGTTTAATCAATATAAAAAGAAGCAACTAAAAATGAAAGCTTGACTAATTTGCACAATTAGGTAACGGTGCCTGGTGAGAGAGGCCACAGGCATAAATCATGGGCTATATTTTCTCCGCGTATGACCAGTTACGCCTGACTCAGGAGATCCATTTTTGGAAATGTGTGGGCAGCAACTCTTACAGATGTGTTTGTCAAGAGTTTTAAAGTCCTCTCTTTGGAAACCAAAGAGTTATCAGGAAATAAAATATATTCTAGTTACTCCAACATTTGAAGGATGGGTTCGAGAGAGCAGCCACATGGTAAGTCCTGGCTTCTGGGTTGAAGGGAGGCTAGGCCACAGGTAATTCCCCCAATGTCTCTAAGAGCCTTCGGGTCCATCAACAACGTCTCTACTCTTTCTGCATCACAAACCATTCCTCGCCCTCCTGCCAGAACCACCTCTGTCGCGTGGCACTGCACCATTCAGGGCACAACCCTCGTAAGGAAGCTCTCTATCAACTGTCCGTTTCATCTCTCGTTACTCTCATCACTTGGCTCTGGTTCAAATGAAATCAAGGTGTAAAAGTGGGCAAAGTACTAAAGGATGTTTATAGATTAAGTCCTTGAAAGCAGAAGTCTTACTCTACGTATTTTTAATAGCTAACGTTTATTAGGAGCTTAATTTCCGCCAGGCTTTTGTACTGGAGGTTTTACAGGCAATATATTATTTAATCCTATAATAACACCGAGCAGTGAACACTGCTATCTTCATTTAACAGATGAGAAGACAGAGACGTGGCCAGGACGTGGGAGAGAAGGGTGCAGACCCACACTGTCCAGCTCGGCACGAGCTTCCAGGCATCACATCAAAGTGCCTCTGTCCCCAGATGTCCCCAATTTGGGCTAGAAGAAGAGTCGTGACTTTCCAGCTGACAATGTGTAACCAACAGTTGCAAGAGAAGGAAGGTGACAATGGTGGCGTGCTGGTAGGTCAAGGGATGGGGCTGCGGCAAGCCTGATGTTCTTGCCAGCTCTGGAGGGGAAAGAGACGATGCTCTGACTCTGCGGGCAGGTCCAGGGCCGGCACCTTCCCGCCCCGCCTTCACGAAGGCTGCCCTTGCTTCCTCTCCAGTGTGCGCTTTCTTTCATACCCCTTGGTCTGGCCACCAGTGGAGATCAGGGGAGGGGAACGGGCATCCCTGAGTCCTCTCTGCCCACTCTCTCACCAATGCTCAGCTTAGTGTACTTCGGGGCTCAGGCGGGGCAGGAACTGGAGCAGGGGAACCCACTCGGCGGACCCCAGCATGTGCTCCAAGATTCTGCACAGTGTTCTCGCTAGCTCTCAAGTTTCTGTCGTTGTCGGTGTTTTGTTTTTATAATTTTCAAGATTCTATTTATCTGATAGAGGGAGAGAGAGAACACGAGCAGGGGGAGAAGCAGAGGGAGGAGCAAAGTTCCCGCCGTGCAGAGCGCTCTGCGCGGGGCTCGGTCCCAGGACCCTGGGATCAGGACCTGAGCTGAAGGCGGACGCTTAACCGACCGAGCCCCCCAGGCACCCCCCAGCGCTCAAGGTTTTGTTTCTTTTGTTGTTGTTGTTAAAAGGTTTTGGGTTTTTTCCTTTCCCTCCGTTTGACTGAGAAGTAACGGACACAGGTCGCCGTGCAAGTGTGAGGCGGCCAGCACGAGGACGTGACTCACGTACGCTGCGCGGTGACTGCCACGGCGGGTTTAGCTTGCGTCCGTCGTCTCACACGGCTCCGGTATGAAGAGCGAAGGAAACGAGAGTCTCCGTGTGCTGAGAACTCTTGGGATTTGCTCCCTTAACCACTTTCCTGCGCACCAGGCGGCATCACGCCGCACACCGTGTCCCCAGGACGTACCTACTTGCTCCCCGCAGAGCTCCCGTGTGCTCGCCGCGCGTGCCGTCCGCACCCGGGGCACGATCCAGGCTTCCCGCCCGTCCTCCGTTCGCCACCTCTGCTCAAAGTCAAAGCGCCCAGATACGACCTCCCTCCCTGACCCCACGCGGCTTCCCTCCCCAGGTCAATCTTGGCCAAATAATAAACAGACGGCAAGACCAGGGACCACTAACGTCAGTTCGCGAACCAGTCTCCGAAAAACAATATTCTACAATCCTCATGTGAAAATATTTTGACAATTTTTTAATCCTGTTAAATATTTACCAGGACCAAAATGACTTTCCAAAGGTCGTTTGGCCCGGTTAGGTTAGGGTCTCACAGGGAACTCGCCTGTCTGCCTCTGACCCCCCCGTCCCTCCGCAGTCCCACCAAACGCCAGTGAGTCACCCAGAACGCACACACTTGTGAGTGTGTTGAACTGATCCGCCCGAGAATGATCGGGAACGTTCTGATCCGGGTCTGCCCCGTCAGGGTCTCGGTGACCGTGCGGCTGGCCCCGGTGACATCGGCTCTGCTGCCTGGATTTGCAATTTTGGCTGCAAGAGGGAATCTTCCTGAACGCTGCGGCAGGCCCTCTCTGTCTTCCGACCCACCTGGGATCGCCAGCCCTCCGGCTTCACAGGCCCACGGGCCAAAGGCACAAACGTTCTCATAGCATTTCAAGGACCAAAGGACGGCGGAGAAGCGGTGGCTGGCGTCAGAGTGGGGCGAGAAGAGAAGAAAAACAACCGAAACCTCTCAGAAACCAAGGCTCCTCCATTGGAAGCACAGTGTTCACGTGTAAACTCTGGCCACAGGATCACCTCTGCCAGCCTAAAACTGTATTCACTTTAGGCACAGCACACTGTTCTGTCCCAGTTAGGATGAATGTAAACTCAACATGTGTTGTTGGTTTTTTTTTTTTCCCTAAAAGCTCTTAATGGTTGCAGCCAACATACAGTAAGACTCCCATCTTGCAATCATATGAAATTCACCACAGGCTCCCCATTGCACTTAAAATGAAACACACGATCCTTAACGTGGCCTCAAATTTGATGCACCTTCCCCCTTCCAGTCTTGCTTTTCCCAGGGTCTCCCCAACTCACCACACTCCTAGCCACGCCGCCCTTCCAGGTCCTGGAAGTGGCTTATCTTGTTCGTGCCTCGGGCCTTCCACCGACATGCTGCTTGTTCCTCCCCAAATGCCCTGGCTGGGGCCTCTAGCTGTTGGAAATTCACTCTGAAAAGGTCACTTAAATGGGGTCAGGTACCCCTGCCACCCCACCCACAGCGGTCTCTCCGGCTGTGTCACAGCACTTACCATATTTTGTAATTTATGTACGTTACCTCTGCTTCCCCGACACTGTGTATATCCAGCTCCTAACAAACCGCTTGCCTCATGGCAGCTTTTAGGACACATGAAAAGATAGGCAGAAGCAGC